>JBBPCZ010073745.1:0-11917 GCA_037974445.1 Brycinus macrolepidotus | reverse complement strand
TATATATAGTATTATATATATAATAATGCTCAATTCAAGAAGGTGATGGAAAAAATTTACTTGACTCTTTGGATAAATTTGTATTACAATTTGCCATTGTTCTGAAAGATTACTACAAAAATCAGATCACCTTGTGAAAGCATTTAGCCACGGTGCATAAGCAACTAGTGAAAATACAAACTCATTGGGCAGCTGCAGAAAAATTTTACATTTCTAAAAACTTCCAGCGAGGTTTTGCTTAGTGTAATTATAAATGATGGGAAACACCAATTATAATCAGGCCAGGGTAAAAAAAAACTGCAAACATATCCTTTAATCCCAATTTGCACTGTGTGAATATTACTGTGGGCTATGTTCTAATAACTGTTACAGAAAGAGCTGCATTTAAAGCTAAGCTGAGCTTGCATTCATTACATCCATTAATCTCACATACAAACTGTTTTTTCCTCCTTGTACTCATGTTTAGTTTCCACTGCAATGGCATGACTCAGCACAGATGCTAAATCACAGTTCCAATCACCAACATTGCCTCGAAGGCCTTAGCACAGTTTGGACTTTGGCTGCTTGGCTGCTTCAAGCGCATATTTTCATGGACTCAAGCACATTTGCATCCTATTTATGGAGCTTAAGGCTGAGGCACGGCTACTGACCAGAAGGATGTAAGAATTTAAGCTGTTTGTGACAGTCATGTGGTTTGTAAAAGGCTGACACACATTCTTGTCCTTATACTAAAGCAGGCCTGGAGTTTACTAGATGTATTAATCAGCGAAAGCCTATTTAAGATAATTACGTAATGATGCACATATCATTTGTATTTTATTGCTTGTGCTAATGCTAATGCTAGTGCTAATGTGCTACTGAAACACTATGAACCCCATCATAGGTGTTTTACAAAATTATAGCAAAAATCCTTCTTTTATCTCCTTTAATCCTGTGTAGGCCTACCTTTCGGTTCCCCCTGTCTTATGGCTATATACCATCCATATTAGTTTCACGGTCAGAACCAAATAATTCATGGCAGCTAATGAATAATCAGTTAATTAATCACTCACTGAATTATTAGCCTAGTGTTAAAGAATAAAATAAAATCTTGAGGAAGCACTGGGTGCGGCATTGAGAAACTGCCACTAGGGGGAGCTGTTCTTTTAAAATAATGTCCCTCAGCACAACTGCCGTGGAAATTCGTCCTGACAGGTTTTATTGATGAATAATTTATTACAAAAAACAGAAGGTCATGCTTATTGTCAGACAAGGTGAAATGATTTCTTTGATGGTCTAAGCTTGGTCAGACTGAAGTTGAACACAGCTGATTCATTCACTGTGATGTTATCGTTTTCTTATAAATACAGATTTTATGCACATTTACCTGCAGTAAGTGCAGAAATACATAGGCATCATCCTCCCTGTCACAATCACTGTTGCACCTTAAGCATGGAAGATTTGAGCTGATATGCGTGCTAGGAGAACATTATGTTCAATATAGCTAGCAGCTGGAAGTCCCTGTAGCTGCGCAGGAGTGCTCTGCTGAGGTCATGGTACATTTATGATATGGATGCGACTCAACAGGTTAAACCATAGAAACAAATTAGGCTCAGAGACTCCTACGCAGTCTTACACTCCCCTACATGAGTTGTGTGTATTAAGGTGCAGTTCCTTTTTTTGGGTTGGGGTTTGCGGGGTTGGGGTTGGGTTGTGCTCTGTGTGCCAGTCACGTCCATCTAACAGAGAGCGGCCCTTACCAGGCCAATGCAGCATGAATGCAGATGACATAAAAAGAAAACAGGTTGTGAAAAGAGAGCAGGCTCTGAATATTAATCTGACGTGTGAGCTGTACTGTGTTTAATAATTCATATGACATGGCCTAGGGCTTCGCACCTTGAGGGGGGTAGGGTATGTATACCTTGCTTTAGAGAAAGCAGGTGCTACCGAAGACCACATCAATGTGCCAAAGCAGCTGACAAAAGCAACAACTCATTTCATTTGCTGGAGTCAAGCTGTATATTCTCCATGTTCTGCGGTGTGTTTGGGCAAGTTTTACAGAATTTGGGCAAAACAGTGGTGGTGATAGGAACCAGGGGCCACAATGGCTATAACACAAATATATAGCCATGTTTTTTATTAATCAAAATGACCAGTGAACTTATATAGGTCTTCTAAGTATATATATATATATATAATGCTGATAATGGTGAAATAGTGGGAAATCTGAAAAAAACATCTTGTAACATCTTGTATGTAACTCTACACTATGAATGAATGAATGAATGAATGGAAAAAAAACCCCAAGTGCAGGTTATTCAAAACCATTTCATGTAACAACTTGAAGTTGCTGTTAAAAGCATTAAACACTTCAGATGTCTTGTTCCTATCACCAATGCTGTTAAAAAAGTCTGACCGGGTAAGGTTCTAATAAATACAGCATCTTGTTATACTTTCAGACCTGCCTTGTTTAATTAACTACAACACCACAGCCCAGCTTGGTAGCATGTTAAACTGGAAACTCAACCCGGTATTGAATCTAAACCTAATCTCAATTCATTTGGCTGACTGGGATTTTTGAACACAGTCTATAAGCTTATTACAGTTATTGCAAAAAACAATTTGTGGGCAGATCATGGGTACATTAATTGTTCTAGATAAAGTCTCCCACCACTGTGTGGTCCTCCACAAAGGTCTGAACCTATATGCAGTGCTATATTAGGGCAATGTGAGCCCTCGTGCCAACTTTATGTTGACGGCTCTACCACAACACTAGCAATGCAGCTCTTACAAAAGAGAAATGCTTTTTTAAAGCTACATTTTCAACTTTGGTGTCAGAATAAAACAAACTAAATTATCATCACACCCACCCATTTCTTTTTAAGGTTTTTATTCCTCTAAAAGGGGTTAAATGGGTTCATCAAAGCAATTCCATTTTAGGACCACCTTTGTGCATGTGTTTTTAAATGCAATGTTGATAAAGGAAAATAGTAGTAAAATCATTTTTGGTGAACTATTTTGAGTGGTGACATTTAAAAAATATGTTTTATCTTTCTCAAAAGCCATCAGGCAGTGTATTTGTAACCATTTCGTATAATAACTTTCTTTGAACTTAAAAGGCATTAAAATCTGGTCATATCACCTCTGTTGTGAACAGTTCTGAGATTCTCTAGAATAGGGCATTTCACATCAATCCACTCTGAATAACTGAAGGATGTAATGATTCAATTATGCAGGAATTTTGGAAAATCTGTGGATTTGAGTCCATGAGAGGGACTCTTGTAACCTTGGGAAATACCTCTATTCTACATTTTTGCACACCTAACAACTCCACTGCTAGAATACAGTATCTGTCATAATACTGCATTCACTCAAACATCAACTGCACTAAACGTCTCATCTTCTTGTTTTGTTGCTCATGTTTCTCTTGCACTCTCTCTCTCTTGCTCTCTTTGCACTCTGTGTATTTTGTCCTGTCTGGTCTTATGCAGTCTTTTGGTGTTTCTGTTTTTGTTCTAGTGTTGCTCCATGATCCTGGAGAAATGTTTCACTGTGTTTCATTTCACTGTGTACTGTGTATATGACTGAAATGACAATAAACCTCCTTAACTTGACTTGACTAGAAGACAGATCCTAAGAACAATAGACCAATACTGAGCCACAATGCTGCAAAAAATCCCAACAGAAGCTTTGAAACAAGGTACAAATGAGGTTAATTTGCAGTATCTGAAAACATTTTCCCCCTCTCAAGTTTATTTTATTTAGTTTACTTTTGTGTATTAATTTTGTTTTGTGGATGTATATTTTTTGTCATATTTGAAAGTACCAAATCAAAAGATGAATCAGAAGTGGATGCATGCACAAGAATGTACTCTATATCCATAAACTGTAAGCTATAGTGCAAGTTTTAGAAGTATCTATAAACTGTATATCTCTCTTTCTCATCTCATTGACAAAAATGGCTCTTTAAAGAAAAAAGGTCTTTAGAAAGCAAATAAAAAAGTCTTTTGGCACCTTTAAACAGCTTACTTTCTGAATCATGCAACACACACTAGACTCTCCTACTAGACTTTCTGTTAGAAGTACATGAGCAGAGCTGTAGACTTTTTGTTAGCAATGCATGAGCAGAGTTGACTGTGAGACAGTGGTCTGGTGTGGTCTGTGCTTTGGATTTTCTCTCATGTGTGGGTACAAGTGTTGATGGTTGACCTAGAATTTGCCATTGCCTACTGGAGGCCTTCCAGTTATTAGTCTGCTCTCTGTTAACATCCGGCTAGCAGCGTTGGTGTAGAGGAGAGAAACAGAAATGAGAGGACGTCTGCCAAGGAAGCAGTATCAAACAGTCCCACGCATCCTCACTGGATGAACAGTTTAACTGGTGAAAGGAAAAGTGAAAACTCTGGGGTGTTCTCATATCCTTCTGAAACTTACAAAAGTATTACCTCCTCCACTTTGATCTACCGAAGTGCTTCGGCAAAACATCAGGCTTTGTGTCATCTTTTACCTTCATAGCAGAATCTGTCATTTGTCAATGAGGATGGATCTCAAAGAATAGAGTACACAGATGATGATTTAAATTTGCAATAATATGTATACAGTACATTTCTGAAACCATGTAAATAAAGGATTGCTCAGGGGCTCTGCTGGGTTGCCCAAAGGTTAATTCTGTTTGATCCATTAGTGTCTTTTCCAAGTGCTCCTTGGTGCTATTGAGATATCATATAGCACACACTGTTATTAATATCAACATGTGCAGTATTAGCAGTAAAAATACGCACCAGCGTGAATTATGGTTCTGAAGGTAGTGAATTCAACCATATTGATTTTGAAATGTTAGTGTCAGTGATAATGAATTCAGTGAATTCAATGAATTCTGAATTTTGAAAGTGTTTAAAATAAGAACCTAAAACCATTTCTAAATTCAAAACAGTCATGCAATTTGAGATGTTTAGATGCATTGACTCGTTTCCTAAAGAATCGTGATAAAAAATTTTGTTATCCTAAATATTTACATCCTTGGTACATATTGAAAAATGTCTGAACATTTCTTAAAAATAAAAGGTTTGTTCAAGTGATGCCTTAGGAGAACCATTATTGGTTCATAAATAAACCTTGAATTGAGTGACTCCAAGTGAATTTTTCTGGAGAACCATCCACTCAAAGGTTCCTTAGAACAGTGTTTCTCAAACTGGCCCTCAGGAACCCCCAGGCAGTTCATTATTTTCCATCTCTAATTCAAACTGCTAGGAGTTGGGATAGTAGAAAATTGTCATTTTGAGAGCCACTGCTTTAGGGAACCAAAAGTGGTTCTTCCATAGCATTGCTCCAAAGGCATTTTTTTGTTTTAAGAGTATAAGCTAAAACCACAGCATTTCACTTCCCACACTCTCCCGATCACCAGATTACACAGATGAACCACATCATGAACTGTTTATGGCACTCTCAGTCAGACGAAACCATTATGCTGTCATCTTTGCACAGGGCTTATTACACCTTGTGTGTGAGTACATTGTTGTGCGTTATCTATTGTTGTTGCTGTTCCACAGGTCTCTATGCCATATCAGGCCAAATTCTGCACCTCATGCTATTCCACATTGAAGAAAGGCTTCACAAGGTGAGGCACTAGTATTAGCATTGCCACTCTGCTGAGTGTTCTTTGTTGATGAAAGTACACAGCCCTTTCTTGGCAGGAGACGACACTTGGCAAGAAATTCACATCAGATTTCCGGGTTTCCACTCAGTACTTTTTTTTCTGTGGGCACTGAATCAGCGTTGGGTAGGGCTTTGATGACAGACAGAAATGCATTCCATTTCCTCCACCACCCCAACAGCTAGGATTTCTATTTCCGTTAACTATGAATGAGGCCGGAAAAGGTTGGCAGCGCTCTAATGGCCGCTTAACAGTTTATTCAGCTGAGTGCCTGTCAGGTCAGGTGTGGCTGCTTTATTTGATGCTCAGCTCTTAAAAAGCTTTTGTATTATAATGCATTTTATTTTGTGCTTTTGATAAAGTGATACAGGCTGATATAATATACCCCCACCAGACTGTCCTGCACATAGCATTTCCAAATATTGAAGACAACAACAGAATTTGGATTTAGAGATTTAGCCATCGGCCAAGAGGGACGTATCCAATTGTCCAATAAGCATAAAAAACATAAAATATTTTCAATTTAAAACAACTCTTATATAGTATAAATAGTGTAATCAGATGTAATAGTGCATTCTGTCATCCCTTCCTAAACTGATAACTGGAAAACATACTGCATAACATTACAATATATATACATAAAACATATAACACAATACAAAATAACTGTGAATTCACACATTCATACTTCACAAATCCATCCCCATTCAGCTGTAATAGGCCTGTAATAGACCTCAAAATGAAAAAGCTTCAGTTTTAAAATATGATGCTTTGTAGCAAATGATGATATATTTTTTGATTTTCAAGCTACGCTTAAGCCATTGCTTTGGGCACAGTAGGGCTGTCCCTGGTGAATATTTAACCTAGCTTTGATTTGGATTGCGTGACTGCCATCATCATCTCCTCCCTCTTTTGTCTCGTTCTTGCCTCCCTCTGAGGCGTGTGTACAGCAACAGGCCAGATCAGTGTGTGATATTGATCTGCAAGTTGTCTCTGTCTCAGTTCTCCAGCAGAGCAGCCATAAATTTCATACATATTAAACTATACTATATTATACTGTCATATGGTATAGGTCCTATTCTATTGGTTATGCTGCTTCTCTTCTCTTGTACTGTCCACTTTGCTACTGTAACAATGCAAATTTCCAAACGGTCTATCTTATTTTACCTCTTATCTCTTATAAGTATCTATATGTAATAATGTCTTGTATGTATTATATATGTAAGTACCTATATGTAAAAATGATATGCCCCATATGGATACAGTTTAAACAATTACAGACTGTAGTCCATTTCTTTCTTTGCATCACAGAACCATCAGTGACAGGTATTCTATGGGTGGTGGGTCATTGTCAGCACTGCAGTGACTGACATCGTCATGGTACAATGTGTGTATGTGTGTGCTACACACTGGATCACACACAGCAGCTAGAATTCAAATATATCTAGCCAACAGTTTTCCTGTGGCCAGAAACTGGCCACTGATAAAGGACTAGGGGATGACTAACAGAATCTGTGCAGCATCAGACATCAGTTTTACATTTGCAAGGAGGACCGGCAGGTTAGATTTGTGGACAGTGAACAGTACGTGGCCTCAGTGTATAAAAACTCGAACAGTAAATCCACTCTGTGCAGCACACACACACTAAAGAACATGGTTTTGTCCTTCCAGTTTTAAAATATGAAACACAGCTTTTGTGAAAAGCACTGTACAAAGGCAGCACCATTTTTGATAATGTAGGTTTCCCCTGGTATTTTAGTTTAAGTTCTGAAAATGTGCAAGAACCATATCCAGAACACACATCAAATGCACACACACACAAACGCAATGCTATCTAGCTGTTCTTACAGAGAGTCATGTTTTTTGTAATAAAAATTGTTCTGGTCCTGCTAAGTCTGAACGTTCATCTGAAATCTTTCTCTTTTGAGGACATCCCTAAATAAGACTTCGTATGATTTACTGAGGCAGGACCGACCAGCCATGCACTACCGCATGCAGCTCAGATTCACTTGTGACTGAACTTTCTTATCACTACTCACCTTGCACCTGCTCTGACAGCGGTGTGCTGTCCGCCACTCTGCATCCATTTTTAAAGCACTTCCCAAGACATCCTTAAATAATAGATTTTAATGGAAAGACAGAGACTATATTGTTTGTCTCCCTGGCAGTAATGCAGTGGGAGGGAAAGAGTCTACCAGACACAGACTCAGCACAGATAACCCAACTACATAGCAGACAGTGACAGTGAGAATAATGTTTACTTGCATTGAGTAAAATCACCATTGCTAAATAAACCCATGTGTGCTGGTCTGAGACGTAATTATGTAGTGTACAGTTGGACACTGCAGTCTGAAGGTGTTCATTTACATCAGATGCCATTCGTGGGTGTATCATCATCATCATCTTCATCATCTGCATCCTCATCATCATCATCATCATCATGGACTTTTGCTCTCACAGTGCCCACATTAACTCCTCTAGTAACAGTGCTGCCTATGGGCATGACTAGGTCTGGGCTATTGGACTACAGCATGCAAGGTTCTGGGTTGGACTTTGGAGTGGAAGGTTTTCTTCTTTATTTTAGAATGGTGAGCCAAAAACTTCAAATAGTCAGCTTGCCCTACTGACAAGTCGGTTTCACCACTTCTGTCCCAGAAGCAAATCCTTTGCCCCAGGTATTGGAGCAATTGTTAATGCTGAACCCTGACCCTACACCAAATATGCTCCATCCGCTTTATGGGCTCCGTCCCTGATGATGGTCAATTTCAGTCATGCCTTGTCTTCTTTCTCTGTGAGTCACTGCCCATTTATATAGTTCATTGTTGTCCTTTGCAGTCTTACACCATAACAAATGCAAAAGATGTACCCCAGCAGAAACAGAATACTCATGATGCATATGTGACAGAATCAGGCTCCATGCCAGAGCTAAAGAATGGGTGGAACATTCAAAAACCATTAAGGGGTTCCATGAATAGACAAAATTACAACAGAATACAGTACAAATATGTTTCCATACTGAAAGTACTCAAGATACCCCAGTGACAGTATTGGTACCTAAACAGCATAGTTCAGTATCGTGTTTTCTCACAGTGTGAAAATCTATGGTCTACATCAGGGGTCACCAACCTTTCTGAAACTGAGAGCTACTTCACGGGTACTGAGCCATCCAAAGGGCTACCAGTTTGATACACTAGAACAGTTTACCTAAACTTATCTAAACTTCATGTATAATAAACATGTTTTAAATGCTTTTTTTTAGATATTGTCATTTTTAAATCTATGTAGATGCAAATGTGAATAAAGAAGAATAGCAACAGGATAAAATTAAGTGTTAGACGCTGCTCACTGGTGAGTTGTGCTAATTTTAGAACAGGTCCGCGGGCTACTCATGTGGTCCATGGGGGCACCTTGGTGCCCACGGGCACCACGTTGGTGACCCCTAGTCTACATAGATATCTATGGTCTACACCAGCAGCCCCCAACCTTTTTTGTGCCACAGACCAGTTTAACGTAAAACAATATTTTCACGGACCGGTATAGATATAAATAAAAACAAAGTGCGTAAAAATACGAAGAAGCTCCCAAAGACGTTTGTTTTTTACTCATTTTTGCTAGCTTGTGGGCTAAATTTTTGATGTACCGTATCACGTGACCGAGACGAGCGTTTTTTCAAAATAAAAGATCTTTCAGACTCTGATAATCAATAAAATATTTTTTTATTCTGTCTTTCTGTGCGGCCCGGTACCAAATGACTCATGGACCGATACCGGTCCACGGCCCGGTGGTTGGGGACCTCTGGTCTACACGGTCTTAGTGGGGCATTATGATTGGGTGTTGGGGCATTGCCTCTTTAAATGACTCCCTGATGCTGGGCCCAAACAGAATACGACTACAGCCACAGGTGTCCCACAAGCCACGCTTCTGCTTGTTGTTAGAAACTAGTGTGTTTCATTGGTTTGGGGTGCCTAAAACTGGCAAATAATGGCTATTTGACTGACATGCAAAATGACAAGTCACAAAACTGGTCCAGTCACAAATGTTTTTGTATAGGGAATGTGTAAAACAGCAATATGTGTTGGTAAACATGCATGGGTATCTCAATTACTAGATACTAAACACAAAAATAAATTGTTCAATAACTTTTAAAAGGTGTGTTGTCATGAAATTCACAATAAACACACAATAAACAATAAACATTGATAAAATAAACATTATCAAAGGACTGCAGAGGAAAAAATGTAAGAAAATCATGGCATATAGTCTCTTTAATTATTTTGCCCAAAGGCAAAAGGCATTGTGCTAACATTTGGCCTCAGAGCCTGTCAGTTTTGTTCCACTGCCCACCTGTGCTGATCATGCTGGTCTGTGTACATGTGCTGGTTATCTGAGGAGAAGAGTCAGTTCCTATTTCAGAATTTAACCCATGATCCCTTCTTACTTGGTATAAAAGAGAGTCAGTGTTGGTTCACACTGCATACAAATGTATATACAGTATACACACACATTGCACCCACTCTGTCCTGAAGTCTGCTAAAGGGAATTGCATGACTGGAGCATTGTATGCCCATATGAGAGTCCTGTGTTGTGTCTGTCATGCAAAGACAACTCTGCTCTGCCTACAGAACGCTGAATGATTGACGTGCATATGCTTCATATGTCCTGTGTTGTGTCTGTCATGCAAAGACAACTCTGCTCTGCCTACAGAACGCTGAATGATTGACGTGCATATGCTTCACTAATACTTTCTTACGTAATATTTTAGCCGCTGAGGGACTTGCTAAATGTAGGTTGCCTCTTTAGGTTGCCTAGCAACCCCATTTGGCCTTACGTGCGTGCAAAGTTGTGTTGATTAAAGAAGTGTGGTGACGTTTTTGTTTTTTTTTAAATCAAACAAAGCTAGCATGGAAATTGTGCAATATTTAGACATCCCCTTTCGCTCACGAGTTAAACATTTCCTAAATGATGACACTGTCATGGAGTAAATGGGTCTGAACCATGTTAGCCTTGATTGTATTAACAGTGAAAACAAGTGTAACCTGGAGATCTCTCTTCTCACCCCCTCCACCATTTCTTTTTTGCTCTTTCTCCCTCTTTTTCTTTCCCTTCCTCAAATCCTCTCTCTCTCTGTCCCTCGTTGTCTCTCTCTGTCTCTCCCCATCTCTCTCTTTCTCTCTCTTTTTCTGTCCCTCTCTCTCTCTCACTCACTCCCTATCTCTCTCTCTTTCTCAGTCTTTCTTTCCCTTTCTCAATCCTCCCTCTCTCTCTCTCCATCTCTCTCTCTTGCTATTTCTTCCCCGTTTTCCTCCCCTTCCTCAATCCCTCTCTCTCTCTCTCTCTCTTTGTATCTCTCTCTCCCTTTCTCTGTTTTTTTAACTGCACAAAGTACCAGATCTTTTGGGACATGAAAACTGGAACTGGGCTTCCATTGGCCATCAGTCCAGTACCAAATGTTCCAGTGGTTTATGGTTTTTGGTACCTGATCAAGATTGGGATAAAAGGATTTTTCTGTTCTGTGTTTGGTAACACTCACAGCTGAACAATGATTTAGCAAATACTTTGTTCTTTCAGGTGGAGATAAAGTCACTAAGCACACATAAAGTCAATAATGGCATATCATGACCTTTAGGAGCACTAGATCATAAACTAGAATGATATGTTGATGTTTAATGATTTATTGCTTTGTAAAGAAAATTAGCTACACTAGTGCCATTAAGATTTATGCTAGCCTCCACATTCTTTATTATATTTCTTCTCACATTTTCAATCAAAATACAGATAAAAATATTTAGTGTTTGATTCTACACTAGTAGAAGAGCACATAAGTGTGCGGAACAATTCTGTCAATTGTTTCATGTCAGACAAAAGTCAAGCTAACTAGCAAGTAATGTGAGCTAGCTAATTAGCTAATTCTACAAATCAGATGCATTGGAGTGTCATAAAATGACCAAAAAGATAAAATTGTTAATTGTCATGGCTACTTTGAAGGTTCCAGCAGTCTCTCAAGTAGGTAGAAAATCAAACTTCTGAAATCTAACTTCTGCTGGTTCCCAAGTGGGTCAGTTCTTGTTTGTTAATATTCAGTAGAAAAATGCCTGGACTTGGGCGTCAACTTGTTTGGACCCCAAATTTTTGCTGACCAGTGGGTTTAAGACATAATATAGGTAACTCTAAGGGTTAACAGTACAACACACAAAGTATAGTACACTCAGAAAGACTCAGTCTAGTGTCGTAAATGTTTTTATAGAAGACTGTATGATTAATGGGGAAAGGAGGAGTATGCCCCCCCAA
>JBBPCZ010073724.1:0-11918 GCA_037974445.1 Brycinus macrolepidotus | reverse complement strand
GCAGTGTTTTTATACTTTTCCTCATTAAATAAGATGTGATTCAGGTGATCACTAATCAGTCCCTCATAAAGCAGAATCAGGTGCTTGTGTTTTCCGCATGACTGCTGATGCAACCTTTTCACAATTTTTGGACGTAAAACTTGTACTGAACTGCACATTTAAACTTCTAGTTCAGAGTTTATATTTATAGTTATATATAAATGTGTATTCGGTGTGTCTTTTTTGTACTCTGGAGCCATGCCATCTCATCTCACTGTATACATGTAGAATCAGAATCAGAATCAGAAAACTTTATTAATCCCGGAGGAAATTGCTTAACGTATTTAGCTGAGATGACAATAAAATGTACTTTAACTTTGACTTTGTCTTTAAAGTGCACGTCCAAGCCAAGACCTGTTTAGGAACCATCGACCCATTCAACATGCCACTGCAGTAGTTCTCACACTGTTGTGAAGAAGACAGTTTGGTCACTTGTAGCATGTTCTGAGTGACTTTGCTCACTTTTACCTTCCAAAACAAACAGCAGAAGTTTTTCAAGTCCATTAATATTAATAAACGCTGCTGACTTACGGCCGTCCTCTCACTGTCCTCACTGTGTTTCGGCTGCCAGAGCGAGTGCAGCATATGGAAACTGACTCTGAATGTACTGTTAGTGACAGCGACGTGACCTTAGAGACACACACACACACACAAACACTTTCTCTCTTTCTCTGGTGCCCTGGTTTACCCTTATGTTACCCCCGTCTTTTTCTTTCATTTTTCCTCTGTCTGTCTCACTCCTTGTCTTTCGTTCTTTCTCTCTCTCTCTTTCTCTCTCTCTCTCACCTTTTATATTTCTTCTTCTATCATCTGTCTTTTTCTCTTTCTGTATTTTTCCTTTTATGTTTTATCTTTCTGCTTCACACCCTGTCACATCTATCTATCTATCTGTCTGTCTGTCTGTCTGTCTATCCATCTATCCATCTATCTATCTATCTATCTATCTATCTATCTATCTGTCCATCTGTTCTGGCTGTGTCTGGATTCATCATATCTGATGTCATTTTTTTGTATTTGCAGTTTGGTCCACTAAGGTTCACACACTGGGACGGCTGGATTAGTTCCACTCGTTGTGAATAGTTTAGTTTGTTTATGTGCTGTGATGTACTTTGTGATCCAAGTCGCCGCCATGTGAGAAAAAACTGTGTAACCTCTAACATTCACGCCAATAAAGCACTGCAGAAAAACACACAGAGCCAGAACACGACAACTTGTTCCACACAGATTTAATTACAGTGTCCACACATGTCCGGTTCCAGAGGGGAATCTTCAGGTTTTCACTGGTCTCCGCTCGCTGGACTCTCATATCAGAGGTATTAATTAGTGCTGCTTCGAACTGGGAAAGGCTTTCGCTGCTGAGTCCTTGGTAAACAACGTAGAGCGCCCTTACCATTTTTACTGCATCCCAGAGGGAAACGTTGCAGTGCTTTAAAAGATTTGGCCACAGTAAGGGTATTACATTTTAATAAAAAAGACATCTGATATGATTTTATTGAAATATGGGCCCGAGCCTAAACCTTTTACAAACCAGAGATAAATCCTTATAAAAACAGACAAGGAAAAGTGCACTGTAGACAAATGTTATTTTAGTGTCCAGCAGTTTTTCTCTGGCTTTTTTTAAGGAAGTGAATAAACCTGAGTTTATTGAAGTGTATGAGACACCTCAGGGAATTCTGCTTATCTGGCTGGTGTACAGATAGAGGCTGTAGGCCATCAATTGATGCACAGTTTGTGTTAGCCATCCTCTAGACCTTCATCAGTGATCAGAAACTGACCGGTGATCAGGGCAAAGCAAGGCAAGGCAAAGGTAACTTTCATAAACTGGGGTCATTCAAAGTGCTTTACAAATGAAAAAAATACAAAATCATTCAAATGAAAGTTCAAAAAGATGTGAAGAGAATAACACTTAAAAGCTTCATTAAAACATGACTAAAACAATAGATTCAGAGAGAAGAAATTAAAAATTTAATAAAAATGAGATTAAAAATTAAGTTAGGATGATAAAGAGCCAGTTAAAATAGGATAGAAGGAGCTGATAAATTGGGTAGAAGGGGGCCTGATAAATTGCGCAGCAACAGATGGACTACAATTTGTAATTGTACATGCATATTAATAAAAATAAAGATGCTTAAAGGGGTTCTTTGCGATTGAAGAACCAGTTTTGGTTCTCTGAAGAACCTTTTCAATAAAGTGCCCTTTGGAGAACAATTTTTGCAAAAGAGATCAATTTTTTATGAACTTTAAAAAAAATTAAAGGACCATAACATCATGTAAAGGTCCAGGTTGATGTTCTTTTACATTATTTAAAGGTTCTTTGAACTGCTGAGAAGTTCTTTCTTTATCACTCATAGTTACTCAGGGAAGTCTGTAAATACACACTGATCAGCCGTAACATTAAAACCACCTGCCTGATATTGTGTAGGTCCCCCTCATGCCACTAAAACAGCTTTGACCCATCAACACACAGACTCCACAAGACCTCTGAGTGTACTGTGGAATCTGCACCAGCAGCAGATCCTTCAAGTCCTATCATTTGTGAGGTGGGGCCACCAACGATCAGACTAGTTCATCCAGCACATCCCACAGATGCTCAATCGAATGGAAATCTGGGGAATTTGGAGTCCAAGTCAACAGCTTGAGCTCTTTGTTCCTCAAACCATTCCTGAACAAACCTTGCTCCATTGCCTTCCATTGCTCCAAGGTCCAGTTCTGATGCTCATGTGCCCATTGTGGTCACTTTCAGTGGTGGACAGGGGTTAGCATGGATACTCTGCCTGGTCTGCGGCTACACAGCCCCAAACACAGCAAGCTGTGATGCACTGTGTGTTCCGACACCTTTCTATCAGAGCCAGCATGAATTTTTCAGCAGTTTGTGCTACAGTGGCTCTTCTGAGGGATCAGACCAGATGAGCTAGCCTTTCAACGTGCATCAGTGAGTCTAAGGTGCCCAGGACCATGTTGCCAATTCATTGGTTGTTCCTCCTTGGACCACTTTGGTAGGTTCTGGCCACTGCGTATCGGGAGCACCACACAAGACCTGTCATTTTGGAGATCCTCTGTCCCAGCCAGACCAAGCCATCATGATTTGGCCTTTGCCATTTTTGCCTTTTTTGCCATTTTCTCAACATTTTTCCTGCTTTCAACACAAAACTGAGAGTTCTTACTGCTTAATACATCCCAACCCTTGACATGTACCATTTTATCAAGCTAATCAGTGTTATTAACTTCACAATTTAAGGTTATGATTGATCGGTGTATATATTGTGGCATTTTTTTCTTTTTCCCCCCACATCTCCTTTCCTGCATTTGTAAATACACTCTCTATTCTCACTAAGAACATTCCTGTAACTTTCCTGAAGGAAAAAGTGTTCGTAACTTTGAATGAGATGATGGAATAAGATTTTTCTTATGTCAAGAGCAATTTTACTCATGTAAAAAAAAGTTTTTTTTTCCTGACACTGGTGATTTTAATCATACATGTATTTCTGCTTCAGTGTGAATTTCATTCTAATCCCCTGAAGTGACTGTGTGTATTGCATATTAAAAAAATGGATGGTAGAATATGTGTGCATACGCATATCATTAACACAATCATTCTCTCGCTCTCTCAGGTCGTACCCTCAGCTTGGCAGTGAACACACACACACACACACACACACACACACACACCTGATGGGTAATTCCCCCCACTCTCTCACTCTGCTCCGTCCTTTACCCTCAAAAAATGAACCATTCCACAAATCACTCCATTCCTCATTCCTGAGGGACACACAAAACAGAGGAATCACCTTCAGCACCCGCACCCAGGACAATGAGCTCAAAGTGTGAGTGTGTGTGTGTGTGTGTGTTCTTGCTCTCCTACAGAGCTTTGAAAAAGGGGGTCTAAAAATACATTTTTGCCCCACGTGCGTTGTGCCATAAAACATTTATAGTCAGCCACAATCTGCTGTAGTCTGGGCGTTGATGCAACAGCGCTGAAATATTCATGAGGCTGGCTGCAAGGTTGGCCGGGAGAGAGCCCTGGCAAAATAGAGCAGGGCCATGTTCCCTGAAGGACGAGAGACAGAGAGAGAGAGATGAAGAGAGAGAGAAAGAGGGAAGGAGGGAGAAGGACTTACGTAATCAGCCGGCCGCAGACCGAGGGCACAGCTTTAGACACACGTCTCTATGGACGCTCGCTCTCTCTCTTCTCCCTCTCTCTTTCTCCCTCCCTCTCTCTCTCTCTCTCTCTCTCTCTCTCTGCTGTACATTAAGACATTACTCCTTTCTCTTTCTGTCTCTGTCACATCATCTGATGCATAAACATATTCCTCTTTAAAATCAGCTCATTTTAATTGAAGCAGTTCACTCAGTGGCCATCTCTTAATGTATCCTCTTTAGGTTGATTGAATAGTGTAGTGCACTACAGGAAAAAATAACACATCACCAACAAAACCACAGCTTTCACTTATACAAACTCAGTCAAACTCTCACAGAAGATAAAAACAGGGGAAAGCACCCTGAAACATCACCCAGAAATCCAAGCATAACACATAACCAGCATGGGACTCATTGTTCTTATGTTAATTAGCTACTGTTTTGATCAGATGACCCAATTCTCTTTAAGTCTTCTATAAGAAGCTGTTATGCTTCAGGCCAGCTTTGTTACAGACTCGGTTTGGGTCCGTTCTTTCCTGCTGGCTCGGGCCCAGTAGGCTGCAAGGTGCCGTCTCTAGTGTTTGTGTGTGTGAGATGTCAAATGTGGTCTCTCTGTGTGATGTACACCCCTCTCCAACAGGACGTTATTGATTACTGAGGACAGCTATACCCTCTTTGTTTCTCCCGTGTCGGCTGTCACTTCCAACAGTCTCTTCCCGCTCCTGTGGCTTTGTCTCCGTGTCTCTCCAGTGGCCTTGGGACTCTTCTTTCACATCCAGCAGAAAAAAGTGCGACTGTGTTTCATATCGAGATTATAAAAGCTCTCTGCCCCACCCCCAACACCCCACCTCTAGAAAACAAGGTGAATTCCCAGTGCCTCTATTACAGACAGCAGTGCTGCTGGGACAGTTATAGGAACACCATTATTGTGGAGATGTATTGTTTCTGATGGCAGATGTTGGAGACAGTCCTCACATCTTTATCTCTTCTCAAGACTCTCTGCTGCTAAAGGAGATCCTAAAACAACGAATGAAATAAATCTGGGCTTTGATGGCAGATTAATTTTTACACTCTCTTTTCAACATTGTTCTGTTCTAATGTTGAACATATTCAATAATAAAGTGATAATCTAGTGGAGGCTGAATGCTACTGTGGGTGAAGATGCTTTTGCATGGCATGAAGCCCCCTTTCAAGTGATAAACTGTAACGCACAGCCTCTAGTGATGTATTGCTTTATAAAATGGTGAAAACATAAAATATGATCAAATACAAAATAAAATTGTAATACGTAATGAATAGTAATAATCAATTAAGTCAGAACCCCATACAAACACATGCAAATTCTATGTAGATAGAACCTGGGACCTTCTATATGTGAGGTGAAAGAGCTTCCCACTACACCACCACCCTTATAAGTTCTCACCTACAAAACCATCACCAAACCAATAATACTAATTTCCACTAGTACTTATTTATGATTTACTGTGTTGTGTTAGCATCAGGCTAACAGTGTCACAACTGCATTTTTACACACTTAGATCTACAGTATAATATTTGATGTAAGACATTTGAGCAACATATGATTTAATTTTTATTGCAGTTTTACAGTGAGTCATTCAGTAAACACTTCAAAGCCTAACACTGAAGATTAATGGAGGAGGAGTTTAGCCTGTTAGCTGTTGTTTAAAAGGGACTCAGCCAATCAGATTTTAGAACCAGAATGATATGCTTTGTATTAGTATATAAGAATGGATTGATTAAGATGTATCAACCCAGTCAATTAGATCAGAACTCTGAGTAACATGCATTAAAGTTACCATGAGTCAGAAGTCGCTTTTTTTTTTTCTGTACAGTGACGTTTCAGGCCTGTGAACTAGCAAAGCAAAGCAAAATTCGCTCAAAACCCTCTCGCAGATGTTTTTGAGGGGGGCAAAAAACCATTACATTTGAATGGAAAGTGACGTCAAACAAGAAATTTGTCTTTTAAATGATACAATTCAATGATTCATCCATTATATAACAAGGAACAGGGCTTGGGCTTGGAGCTAATATAAGACTGAAAATCTCATAGAGGCTCTTATGGAAATTAAAAGTGTCATCATGGTGGTAATTTGATGAACAAAAATACTTAAAGTGAAGATTTATTCATAGTTTCTGCTATTTATGCAACAGTTTTACAGTGAATCATACAGTAAGTACTTTAATTCAAAGCCTATGAGATTAACAGAGGAGGCGATAATAACATAATACCAGTGTTTTATCCTGTTAAATAGCTGATCAGCTGTTCTGTTTCAGAAAATAAGTTGTCAGCCCCTCAGTTTAACCAAAAAATTGTTAATTCACAGTGCAATGGCTTTTAGTGAGTTTAAATAAAGCACAGTTCTGTTGTTGTAAGGTGGTCAAAGGTATGTGTATGTTGAGTATTTTACAGTGGTTTAGAATGCAAATCTATTTTCTGTTTTACAATATTTGTATTTAATTGGGATGCCCTCAGTGACTGGTAATTTGATGAGCAAAAATACTTATTCATTTATTTCTTCATTTTTCTACTTTTAATACTACAGTTTTACAGTGAATCATACAGTAAGTACTCTAATTAAAAGAGGAGGCCTGTAGCCCGTTAGCTATCGTTTATCCTGTTAAATAGCTGATCAGATGTTCTATTTTAGAAAAAAAGCTGTCAGCCCCTGAGATTAAACAAAAAGGGGTTCATTCACAGTGTAGTGGCTTTTAGTGAGTTTAAATAAAGCAGAATTCTATTGTTGTAAGGTGGTCAAAGGTGCACATCTGTTGAGTATTTTACTACAGTTTAGAGTATAAAGCTATTATCTGTTTTATACTATGTGTCTGTAATTGGGACGCCCTCGGTGACTGGATGCTGACTGAGGGGTCTTGTTGATGTTGTTGTGGAGGGTGAATCTATTGTGGATGGGGGCAGTGGAGGTGTATGAATATGTATCAGAGACAAAGATGCTGGGTTTCTGAGCTAGTTGAGATGAAGCCGGTCCCACCGCTCTTGTCAGGCATGACACCCCTTCGCCACGGCTCAAAGGTCAGGCGGAAATCAAATCTGCGCCTTCGCCAGCTACTCGGGATGCACGCCAACACCACAAATCAAATCAGCCCCGCCCAGGGCTATTCAAATGAAAATAAGCCCGCCGCCTTATCAGCACTGGGTTTTGTTTGGCTCCACGTCCTGTTTTGTTTTGTCTGGTTGAAGTAGAAACAACCTTCAGAGGACTAGCAGATAGGGGAGGTGTGTATTATTTACTGCCAGCCTGGCATTTGCCGTCCAGCCGAGTTTGTTTACCGCTTCTACTTGATGCTTCTTGGCTTAATGTCTGCAGCGGCATCTCAGACAGAGCAGGCCGGCCTGGCGACTGCTTCTAATTCATAGCCACAAAAATTTCTCTTTATCAGCCACAATGAGCATGAGTTTGCATCTTCAGAGCTGAAAGGACATTTTATTTCCCGTGTTTGTGGGACAGTAGTAAACAAACAGAAGTGTGTGTGCAGAGTGGATCCTCTACCTCTTTGATGATTCAGCAACACCGCAGTCCCAGCTTTAGCTATCGTTGCCATGTAGAATTCAGGCTATTTTTTTCTTCAGAAAGTAGAGAAAGCTTTATAATGAAATGTGTAATGTTGTCAGTAGTGACTGTTTGGACTATACATTTCCAATCCAAAAATCCCACCTCTATGATAATACCAAAAAAAAAAATCTCACCTTGAAGATAATACTAATTCGTATTTATGTAATGGTACACTAGAATAACAGTGGTGTACATGAACCCTAAAAGTCATTCAGATTGTTCATAACAAACATATGCACATATATGCTTGTATGTAGTAGTTTTACAGTGATTCTTTCAGTAAAAAGCCCCGACATAGAGCTGCTATTTTATATATTTTTAGTTGACTTTCTATTTGTTTTAACTGTCTTATACCTGGCTAGGCTACATTTCATATTCACTGTCACTTTTTTGGTTATGTTGGTCGTTAATCTAATGGCATAACAGTGGTGTACTTAACTCTAAATGTCGTTCAGGTTTTATTTGAAGCTCATAACAGACATATATTTGAGCTTGTATGTAGCAGTTTTACAGTGATTCTTTCAGTAAAAAGCCCTGGCATAGACCTGCTATTTTATATTTATTTAACCCTCTTTACTTAACTATTTATTTTAAGAAACTGACAGCCGGTTCATATTCACACTCTGTGATGGATCTAGATGGTCTACAGCGATGTTTTTCTGACAAAATTAGTCTCAAACAAAACATAATTGGTTCATTCCACTGTTACTTTCTGATTATGTTGGTTGTTAATCTAATGGCCTTCAGTCCAGCTCCTGAAGGCCTAACCAATGGGAGAGCAAGCTTGGAGGTATCTCTCTTATTCTAATTGGACAAATTTGTTTCCAGTCAAAACAAAAACATATATCACTCCTTGCTTGCAGAGTGCTGCTTACTACAATTCTTGCAGATATTTAATAAAACAAGTCTGATGATTCTATTGCATATAATGAATAGAAAATTACAGGCTTGTATTTGTAAGTTAGCAGAAGTCTTTGGGCCTTCTCTGTCTTTAGGCTTCCTCACTGGTTGCCTGTGTTAGTGTGTCAAATTTTGTTATGATTTCCCCTCTGCAAAACCCTGTTTATTGATGCACACCTCCAACTCTTTCCCTCTTTTTGCAGAGAGAAAGCTAAGTGTCCACGCAAACAGACCTGTGCTCTGGGATCAATTAGGTGCTGTTTTGCCATAAAATTGGCCAAAACCAGCTCATCCACATTGTGTGTGTGAAAAACCCACAGTAATGAGACATCGGTGTGGATCAGGCCAGCTCATTTGAGCCATAAATGTGTGTATGTGCTCCTCATGACCTGCCCATTGGAGCCCATCAGTATGAGGCTCAGCAGAAAACAGGCAGGGACTGTCTTGGTACCTCTGTCTGGTACAAATATGACCTACTGGCCTTCAAATCAAACAAGGTGTGTTTTACTAAGATATACCATATATGTACACTATAGGCCAAAAGTATGAAGGTATATTGGTGTTGCAGTGCTGTACTCTTACTCTAGTGTATTCTATGGAAAAAAACCTTCATGGTGTGTTGATAACAGGTTCTTTTCGGGGGTTAAGTGATTTCAGTACAATACTGAAAAGTAGAATTTGAAAGAATGCACTAAAATACTACGTATACTACGAAAGGAGTTATACTCTTTTCTGATGGTCTCTTATTTGATGTTGTTCATAGAAAATGTCAGATGTTAAAACTAGGCAACACAAACAAAACGTTTTCAATCTTAACAACTTTTAACTGCCTGTCTGGCACTCTACACTCAAACCAGATAAATGGATATGCTGGTCTCCTTGGCCAAAGAAATAATCCTGGACATTATATGCAATTTCATTCACAGTCACAGTGAAAATAGCTCTTGGGAATTAAGACATTTAACACATACAATATCAAAAAACAAATCCTGGCCTTAGAATTGAGAAAATATGTGTTAAACATTGAATGTGGTGTGCAGGTGTTAAAAAGGTTCTATCTGAGCCAAGGGAGAAAAGGTTATTAATCTGAGCCAAACCAACCTATGTAATATATAATTAGAGCTCTGTGGAGTTACGACATATTTAACACATAAAATGTTGACAATTGAATCAAATCCTGACTTCAGAACTGAAAATCCTGTTGAATCGGAAAATATGTGTATCGTTATATCCCTAGCCTTTTTAACTGACTGTTTTTTAATATTTACAATAGCTCCCAAAGCATCACACTTGACTGAGTTGATGAAGAAGCTTCTGGTTGGAGATCTAAATAGAGCTGCACCTTTCAGCATACAAATGTTGTCAGGGGTATATCTTCAAACCATTATTTATTCATTCCATTATATATCTCCTGCCATTACTTAGAGAACATAATTGTAATATATTCTGTTACAGACTTTTTAAGGGGAATGTTGGCCTGTAGTGTATTTACACTGAATGTTAATTTTAATGGATCAGGGAAGGAACCTCTCACTGACATGCTCAGGCAAAATGGCATGAATATGAATGTTCTAGTAATGCAGACTATTACTACACTGACAGATTAAAGGCACTTTTCCATAGGTGTACAGGAGCCGTGCTGTACCTTAACTGTACTGCAATGGCACAGAACTTGCACCACACTTCACCACACTTTTCCAGTGTATCTCAGTCCAGTAACGCAGTTCTCTCCCCACAGTCTACGGCCGGTCGTCCCAAAACTGCATCCATGGAGTCGAACCAGCGGAAAGTTTTTTCTGTCAAAGCTGCTTTTGTTATTTTGGTCTTTTATTATTTATAGTCTTGTTTGAGTTTTTAATTTCTCTTGGCATTCTTTAGCCATGGGATGAAAACCTAACCCAGCTAACTTGTTAGTGATGTCCTGGTACACCTTCACGTTTCTCAGTGTTAAAAAACTCCCACTGAAATTTCTCTTCAGCCCAAACAAACAGTCGTGCTTGTACTTCGTCGACTTCCCAGTTGTTAGTTTGTATCTCCATTGCTGTTTTTTTCCACAAACAGTCAAACAACAATGGCCTCTTTCTATGTTTTGATGACATTTTGACCATTCAGAAAGCAGTGATGAGCCGTCGAGCAGCTTGGGTACGGCTCGGGTACGGGTCGCTTTATTTGTAATGGAAAAACATTTGTCAGCAATACGGCACGGTTCCTCATCCCAGTGGAAAAGCGCCATAAGAATCCACTGTGTTGCAGAGTAAACCACTATATCCCAAAATCTGGATATACATTGTGTGTGGTTTACAAAGTAGTAGAGTGCAGACATGTCTAGACATGTCTGCTAAAAAGCTAATGAAGGTTCATCTGAGCACAGTTATCTTTCTCTTTGTGCCCAAACCTTTCTGTTCTGCCTCAAAACCACAGCCTGGTCATTTAATGAGGCCAGAACATCTGAGAGAAAGTGTGGCTGTGCAAAATGGATAATATGAATCAAACATCATTTTGTCCAGAAGACTGTGTCCTGAACAAGAACACGCTGTACCACACGACTCTCATGATAACACTCTCCTCGTGCTTTAAGCAGAGCACGTACTCCGCACTGCTGAAAGCAGATATGAACTAGGATGGAAAGAAAGCAACAGAATGATGGAGACGTGACAAATCTGTGCTGTGAATGGCTTGCGATGTGTCTTATCAGAGCAGCAGACGACAAAAACACAGCTCCAGCCATTAGGAGGCTTTCAGTGATGTGTGCATTAACAAAAGGACATATTTCATTGATTAAATACAATGACCTCAGTTTGCTATCCATGAAACACCCCCTCCCCCACCCCACCTCTGCCACTTTCTAACAGTAATGAAACTCAGTTTTAGACAAACACACACCTCTTATGTAATAAACACATAAGAGGCTCCTTCTTTTGTAGAAACTGGACATTATGACAAAATACAACACAGGACACATTATGCCACTATTAATCTCTGTCCAAAACTCAAATATCTATTACACTCTAGTGCTGCTCGTGTTGATTAAACAGTACTGTGCAAATGTCTTAGGCACCTATGCAAATTGTTTAAAGCCATTTTTTTCAGCGTGTGATAAAGTGTCTTTCTGCTAGAAAAGTTAACATTTGAATAAATGTAAACAAACAAGAAAGCAGTAAAAAGGATCAACATTTGTTTTGTCTGTATAAAAGTAGTTGATATTGTGTGAGCTGGTGAGGAGAACACAGGTTCGGTTCCAGATTCCTC
>JBBPCZ010073694.1:0-11918 GCA_037974445.1 Brycinus macrolepidotus | reverse complement strand
AGTAACTTTGGTTCTACGTGACACAGGAACACCAAACAAAGCTCAGCATGATGTCTGACACCTCGAGCATCAACACAGACCAGGGGAACTTTCATATAAGGAGCTGTTTTGCTGTATGATGATGATTTACCATTTGTAGGGCTTGTGTTCTAAGAGTTAAACAAACAGGGCTACAAGCAGCGTCTCTAAACGGCCCTTGAACGCCCCCAGCCTGTTATGGAGAAGGTCCTGGGATCTCCACACCTGCTGGAACCCTCAAGCTTTGAGTCTCTGCCTCGTTACACTGCAGACTCAGATTTCCTGGATTCTAGCTATGAATAGATGACAGCGGTGCCTTCACCCGCGGGGCCTGAAAAGCTGCAGCTTGTCACTCCTGCTGGATCAATGGAGTATAAAGGCCTGCCTTTTGTGAAAGGCGAGTGTGTGAACAGGGAGAAATCCTGACACACACTGTGTGACCAGACCCACAGCGTTTCACAACACGAGGTCACATGAAGGAATAAAAGAGGCGTTTTCATGCCTGGCTTTTCTCCACAGCTGATTTTTTCCTTCTTCTGCCATTTGGATGGTGAAACTGGGCTGCAGATGCACCACAATTATTAATACATGGAGTTTAGTAAATAAACGAAAGAAGGGGTTTCCAATAAAGTGGCCGTGTTCTAGAGAGAAATCACTCACTGGTCACTTTATTAGAAACACCTCGAATCTGTCCAGATGAACTGACCATGCAGGAGCACTATGTAGTCCAGATGTTCTTCTGTTTCATTTGCTCACCCCCTAAAGGTCCACCGTACCTAAGGTTCTCCGTTCCCAATGTCTTATGTTTCTGCGGTTCTCCGTTCCCAATGTCTTATTCATCTCAATTCCATTCAATTTTATTTATATCGCGTTTTTTACATCTTATGCTTCTAAGGTTCTCCATTCCTAATGTCTTATGTTTCCAAGATTCTGTGTCTTACGTTCCTAAGCTTGTCTGTTCCCAGTGTTTTACGTTCCTAAGGTTCTGTGTTCCCAATGTCTTAGATTCCTAAGGTTCTCCATTCCCAGCATCTCATGTTTCTAAGGTTCTGTGTTCCCAGTTTCCTTTGCTCCTAAAGTTCTTCATTCCCAATGCTTATGTCCCTAAGTGTTCCCAGTGCTCATATTCTGTTGGTTCTGTTTTTCCATTGTCTTATGTTCCTAAAGTTCTTCATTTTCCATGTCTTATGTTCCTATGGTTCTGTGTTCCCAGTGTCTTACATTCCTAAGGTTCTTCATTCCCAATGCTTATGTTCCAAAGTTTCTGTGTTCCCAATGTCTAATGAGCTCAACGTCTCATATTCTTGTGGTTCTGTATTTCCAATGTGTTATGTTCCTAAGGTTCTGTCGTCCCAGTGTCCTACACTCCAAAGGTTCTGTATTCCCAATTCGATAAGTTTCTAAAATCCTGAGACACACACAGTGTTTCACCACACGAGGTCATAAAGGAGGAATAAAGGAGGTGTTTTCATGCCTGGTTTTTCTCCACAGCTGATTTTTTTTCTGTCTTCCTTTGGTGAAAGTGGGCTTCAGATGCACTGCTTCCTCACTCACCACAGACTTATGTTCAACAAAATATCCGTGGACCTCTCAGTTCACCTTCCCCCAACTTTTACCATGATTGGATTCTAATTTTGCCTTCAGAAGAAGGCAGGCTAGCTAGAGGGTTCCTCAGAATTGTTCTGACCTAGTTTAGAAGTCTGCAAGCCTCCCTGGATGCGTATTGAATTCTGCCATTGCAACTTTTCAAAGTCCCACGCAAGCGGCATCAAACACTTCGCCGAGTTTGGCGGAGAAACAGCACAGCGAGCTGCAAAGATCCACACAAACCCAGCTGGTTCATCGAGCGACAGGGAAGTCCCGCTGACCTTCACTCGCTCCGAGGCGGCTGCATCCACTGGGAACAGAATTCACTCACAGATGTAGAACGCAAGACCTACTTTAACTGAGACAACTCCAGAGAATGCTGGGTTGCAGTCAGGATCAGGCAGAATTTTGTAAGCCTTCCACTGGGACCGGGCCGAATTTGTTCAGGGTACAACTGCGATCAGGCTAATTTTTTTTGGTTCAGAAAGAATTTTGTCAAAGTCAAGTCAAAGTAAACCTTATTGCCATCTCAGCTATAAACACAAATACAATGAGACAAGATCGTGTGGCTCCATATTTTACAGAGAACAAAAAGACACACAGAATACACATACATTAATAAACTGTAACTCTAAACTAGAAATAAAAAATGTGTATTTTTTAACAGTTTTAACATTTTGTCAGCTATGATTGAGTTATATGTGGGCTACTTTTCAGTTAAGACAGAATTGTTAGGTTTACAATCGAGATCGGAAAGAATTGTTTAGGTTTGTTTGAGTTCAAACAGAATTTTGTTGGACGACATTTGTTCAGACAAAATTTGTTTGGGGTGCAGTTGGGATTACAAAGAACTGGGATTAGGCTACATTTAAATGCAGACAGATTTTTTAGAATTATATCTCACTTTTGTTGGGCTTTATTTGAGTTCTGACAAAATTACCTCACTATATTTCAGATTATGCATAATTTTATCTGCCTACACTCAATCAGAACCTAACAGAATTTTTTGCCAGACAACAGTCAGGTTTTGACAGAATTTTGCCAGCCCACAATCGAGATCTGATGAAATTTGATCTGACTATAGTCAAGAAATCTTTTTTGGGTGAATTTTATCAGTTCAGATTCAGATCTGTTGGTGGAGTTGAACTCTGAAGGTTTTCGGGATAAATTCTAATTTAGATCAACGTTTTAGTTGTGCTTTACCTTTTAGTGATACATTTAAGTCAAAATATCACAGTTTTTTCAACAGATGAGCCGCTAAGAATCAGTAAGGATTAGAAAGACTGTGACAGAATTACACGACAGATTTGAAGGAAGAGTGAAGAACCGCCTGCTTGTCTTTTAATAGAACATTTGAACTCTCGTCTGACTTGAATGATAAGCGCAGGAGGTTATAAAAATTATTCATAGGCAAATATTTATCTGGGCTCAGATCCGAAAGCGTTCCCTGATGGGCACCTCTGAGGGACGTCGATGGAGGATCAGTAAAGATTCATTCTCAGAAAACGTCTTCTGTCTTATCGGAGAAATGACTTAATCTTCTGACTATAAATAAATGAACCTGAGGGCATCTCTCAGCATTTCTCTCTCTCTCTCTCTCTCTCTCTCTCTCTCTTTTGTCTGTCAGCTTTGAGAATCAAAGAGAATGTCTTCCGAAAGCGAAGGCACCAAACAAACAGGCCCGGGTCGATAAAAGGAGGCTTTTCTAGAATGAAGGAGCCGAAAGAAAGAGAGAAAAAACGAAAAAGACTGTGTGACTCTTCCCGGGAGTGTAGTTGAGTGATCTTTTCTCAGGATTTTTTTCCCACTACATTTAAAGAAAACAATTTTTTTCTGCGTTCTCTCCTCCCTGAAGGTGAATCTGAGGATTATGGAGCTTCGGCTTCCTCCGATTTTTGAGAAGAATTAAAGGAGCGTGAAAAAGACTGAGAATTTCTGGGAGAGAGAAAAAAACCCACCACAGTTTGTAAACAGAAGGAGAAGAAGCTAATTCTACCATGAGGTTCTGACATCCAGCTCTTAATCCTAAATGTTAATTTTATTTGAACTTCATCGTGGATGTTAATTTTTATTAGAACTTCTTTCTGTATGTTAATTAAATTGGATTTCATTATGGATGTTAATTAGTGTGATTTCGTCAGCAATCATACTACTGTTCTTCTTAAGGTGTATATTTATTATTATTATTCTTTTAATAGCTGGAATTTGCCTCCTCTTCTCCTCTTACAGCTTTTGAAATATTGGCATGGTTCCAACATCTGTTAAGATAAGATGTGGCGCGCGGGAATTCAGATTTTTGACTGGTTGATCAGGGTCCGAGTATTGATTGTTTAAACAACCAATTTTTGTGGTCGAGCCCCCTCTGTAATATAAGGGAGAGAGAGCAGACAGTTGAGTTGCCTTTAAAATGTGTGTCGGAGAAAGAGTGATGTCATGGCTAAGGAGGCCAGAAAGGGGCAAAATGTGGAGAAAAACAAACGCTGAGGAAAAACGTGGAGCAAAACACAAGACAGACTCATAAACAGACTCATAAAAAGACACTAAAGCTCAGGTCAGTTATAAAAAGAGATGTGTGTGACTGTTTGTTGTGGTTAAATTTAAAATAATCAGTCCGTGAACGCGGCTACACCTTCAGCCATCCCAGTGATTACATGCCCCTCAGTAGTACAGCTGTAAAGCACCGGGCACTGAACAAAGAGAATTAGAAAACTGCCGGTTCTAATCCACGATGTGAGATTTTTTTGCCCATAAAACCAAAGTTTGTGTGTCACCAAACTCTGGTTTTATAGCAACCACGCAATCACACTTTACATTTTCTCATGGAAATGCATCTAGTTTTATCAAATCTTTATTCTGAATATTTATTTAATTAGAACTTCAGCCAGGATATTAAAACTTCAATCTGCTTTAAATTTAACTGGAACTTCATTCTGGATATTAATTTGATTAAAACTTCCTCATGGACATTAATTTTATTACATTTTTTTTAGAATTCTTGTAATTCTACAGATTTCTCAAACATTATATAACAATCTACATCATTTTGAACATATCTAATACATATAAATATGTGTGTGTGTGTGTGTGTGTGTATATATGTCAATATATATATATATATTTAAGCCAGGGGTCACCAACATGGTGCCTGCAGGCACCAGGATGCCCCCAAGGACCGCATGAGTAGCCCGCGGACCTGTTCTAAAAATAGCACAACTCACCAGTGAGCAGCATCTAACATTTAATTTTATCCTGTTGCTATTCTTCTTTAATCACATTTGCATTTATATAGATTTGAAAATGACAATATCTAAAAAAAGGCATTTAAAACATGTTTATTACACATGAAGTTTAGATAAATTTAGGTAAACTCTGTTCTAGTGTATCAAACTGATAGCCCTTCGTATGGCTCAGTACCTGTGAAGTAGCTCTCGGTTTCAAAAAGGTTGGTGACCCCTGATTTAAGCCATGAAGGTTTAGGGGGTCGATGAACATTGTCATGACAACGTCAGTTCTACAGTCTTCAGTCTTTGTAAGTTATTACAATCTGACAAATAAAACATGTTAAACATAATACATAAAACTGAAGCAAATTTCCATCATATTCAAATCATGACAAAATTTGAAATATCACAAACATGATCAACTTATAAAACTCTCCTCCTCCAGAAACTGAGCCCTCAGACATCCTGCTTCTGTCCCAGCAGAGAAGATGCTTCATGCTTTTGTTTGTTTGTTTGTTTGTTTGTTTGTTAATGGAGGAATGCCCTCATCCCTGAATCCAACAAGAGGATTATGCTAATTAAGTTTGGCAACATTGTTGCTAAAACTAATAATTATAAACCCTGTCTGATCCGGTTCCGCCTGAGGAACTGCCGTTATTAATACACGGGGTTTGGCAAATAAATGATGGAAGACGTTTTCAACAAAGTGGCCACCTTCTAAAGAGAACACACCCATTGGCTGCTTTATTAGAAACACCTGGAATCTGTCCAGGCAGGAACACTTTGTAGTCCAGACGTTCCTCTGAGGTTCTGAGTTCCCAACGTTCCTAAGGTTCTCCGTTCCCAGTGTCTCATGTTTCTAAGGTTCTCTCTTCCCAGTGCTTTACATTCCTTCATGTTTCAATCTTATTTTATTGATTTTCTGTGTATTCTTTTATTTCTTTTATTTCTTCTAGGTTTATTTTACTTTACCTTTATTCTGTGCTTTACAAGAAGGGAACAATATGCTATATAAATAAACTTGACATGACTTGACTAAGGTTCTGTGTTCTCAATGTCTTACATTCCTAAGGTTCAATGTTCCCATTGATTATATTCTTATGGTTCTATGTTTGCAATGTCTTACATTCCCAAGGGTCTTTGTTTCCAGTGTCTTACACGTCTAAGGTGCTGAGTTCCCAGTGTCCTATGTTTCTAAGGTTCTCCATTACGAATGTCTTATGTTCCTAAAGTTCTGTGTTCCTGGTGTCTTTTGTACTAAAGGTTTTGAGCTACTAATGTCTTACATTCTTAAGACTCTCCAGACTCAATGTCGTATGTTCCTAACGTACTATGTTCCCTATTTCCTACATTCCTAAGGTTCTGCGTTCTCAAGGCTCTATGTTCTCAGTGGTCCGTGTTCAGACCGCAAATTTCTTCTGCTTTATTTAAAATATTTTTGGGCCACCAATCATTTTTCCTGAAATGATTTTGAAAGAACGTTCTAAAACTAAAATTCTCCAAGATAAATTTGTTCAGGCTTTTTTGAGGAACATTTGAATGTTTGTAGTTTAACATTGTGTAATTTCTGTGACTGTTTTTCGCACAGTGTGTTGACTGGTGTCTAGAAGTTCTAAAATCTTGACTAGACTAGAACTACAAGATTCAAGATTCAAGATTCTTTATTTGTCACATGCATAGCTATACAAAGTACAACAGGCAGTGAAATGTATCCTGAACCGCTCCTTTCATGACTGTGCAAACATCATAAAAAATAAGTACAATTTTAAATTAACACAAATCTGAAAATTTCTAAAACTCAAATAAAAATAAAAAATAAGTACAAGTAAAGTAGAAATAAATATAAAAGTAAGTACAATTTTAAATTTAGAAACAAATCTGAAAATTTCTAAAACACAAATAAAAAACACAAATCTAAAAAAAAGTAAAACAGCTTAAACAAGGAGCAACACAAGTTGCTTATTAAGGTAAAATATGTAAGCTAAATTTGAGGGTTTTTTAAAAAAGTTATAAGTGTAGCAGCTGTATGTGATCAAAACAAACACACTATTTACATTTTTATAGACAACTGTCAGATTTATCTCCTGTATCTTCAGGTCTCCTCCACTCTTCGCCAGTGGATTCAGCCTAAGATTGACAAGTCTGAGCCACAAGTCGAGGCTTTATTTTTTTGGCCTCTTTCACACTCCAGGATATGGCAGGCTCGACTGGTGAGATCGTGTGACACAAACACACTGCAGCGTGAAGAGAGTTCCGCACCTTCAGGAGTGCCATCCAGGACATCTGCTGTGCCTCTGGTTAACCAGGAGTCATGAGATTCCGCTGGAAACCTCAGGCCATGTCGACACGTACACGGGTATTTCTGAAAACTGAAGTTTTTCTATGCGTTTTGGCCATTCGTCCACACATAAACAGCGTTTTGGGTCGGTGAAAACTGAGGTTTTTGAAAACTCTGGCCAAAGTGGCGATTTTTCGCGTCTTACTGTGCGCGGACCGGTTCGCGTCTTACTGTGCGCCACTCATATGACGTCACAGTATGCACCGTGTTTACATTAGGTTTTCATCTACAATGCCCGGCATATACAAAGTACTACTGCTCTCGACCTTGTTAGAAGTTTTGGCATGTTTATACTAGGGGTGTCGAATTAACTCGTTAATTGCGATCAATTAATCACAGAAAAAATAACGCGTTAAAAAAAAATTAACGTTAATTAATCGCACCACGTGACTTTAACCCAGCCCGGTGTTCTGTCGAAACATGCTACCCATCCAGATGTGGTACCGCGCCCTTCTGCACAGTCTTGGGATTCTGTGCTGCCTAGCATTAGGGAAGCTGGGTTATCTGTGCTATCTTGCGGTGGACACTGATTTATGTGCTCTCTTCCGTTCGGGTCACTGGTTGACGGTGATTAATATCTTAAAAGCTCTTTTAATATGAGTGTATGTCGCTACTCTGGGGTCTGTGTCTTAGCCGTCATTACGTAAGCAATTTCCTCAAGGAACAATAAAGTTTTCTGATTCTAAAATGCCTTTTTGTGCAGTTTGCAGAATGCTAGGAAATATCAGCACTGTCCAGAATCACCACAAGCTGGAAGCATGGCACGATCTGAAGTAGCCTGTGTCCTGTTTCACGGTAGCATTAGAACCTGACTGTATAAACTGGCTCTATTCACCTCTAAACATCTATCTAGGCTCTGCTCAGTTAAATGAAATATGTTTTTCTCTGATTATGCATATTATTTGCCTATTTCTCATCATTATCAGTGTTATAAACTGTATAAACCTAAAGGTAGCATTTTTCGACAAGGCAACACAGACACTGTCTCTGGTAATGACGTCCCCCTCCAAGGCTTCTGATTGGTCACTAATGCTCCACCTGCTGCCTTGGTTTGCTTTTGTCAGCGTTTTTTGCGATTGCGTGTGGTCGGAGATATTTTTGAAAACATGCTCGTGTGGACGCGATTTTTAAAAAAAACGAAAACGGAAACTCTCCGTTTTCAGAAATACCCGTGTACGTGTGGACATGGCCTCAGTTAAACACTTCAAAACTCCCTGAACTTTCTTCAGTTTTCCTCACGATCAGATGGGACTAGCCCTTAGAAAGCGCAACGAATGGTAAACATGTGGTTTACCATTTGTTTACATGTGGTAAACCACATATGTCATCATACAGTAAAACAGCTCCTTATATGGAAGTTCCCCGGTGTGTTGGTGCTCCAGGTGTCAGACGTCATGCTGAGCTTTGTTTGGTGTTTCTGTGTCACGTAGAACCAAAGTTACTACGCCGAGAGAAAGAGCAGCAAACGGCGGGCTTGTATTAGAACCAACACCGGTTCTAGACTGTTTTACACCGTTTATATATTTTTTTTACTAAATCACTCTAAGGGTTCTAAGGGTTCTCTGGAATGTTAAACCTAATCAGGAACGGCGTACACAGCTTTCTGACTGGACATTAGCAACCATATGTTTTTTTTTCCCCATAGTGGCCATGGTAGTGTGTGTGGAGTATGTTTCAAAGGTTCTGTGTATCAAATTTTACGTTTCTAGAGTTCTGTGTCTTATGTTGCTAAGGTTCTGTGTTTCCAATGACTTCCATTCCTAAGGTTTTGTGTCTTACATCACAAAGGATCTGCATTACCAATGTTTTATGTTCTTAAGGTTCTGTGTTTACACGTTCCTAATGTTTAACCGTGTCTTACGTTCCTAACATTCTGTGGTCCGAATGTGTTAGGTTCCTAATTTTCTGTGCTTCTTTTTGGTCACGGTTCTGTGGAATAAATAGTGGAACTTTGTGGGAATGGGAATGTGCATTCCTGAAGTGGAATTTTCTTCAGGAATGCATTTTGTTGTTTATTTATTACTGTCACTAAAATCACAAGTCCACCTTCCCAACAGAGAACAAAATTAAATGTGTTTTTAAATAAACATGTCAATTAATATGTTTGATATTTTTGCTTCGTTTAAAAAATGCCTTAATGTTTGCACGTTTTGTTTTGTATTACAGAGCAGACACGAGAGCCACCTTTTGGATGGAGCCATGTTCTTTACTGTCAACCAAGCCCTGCCCTGTAGCTCCTATAATACATCACTGTGAATCCAGAGGGGTATATTAGGTGAATCACATACATATCATGACATCCCCCCCTTTTTTTTCAATTGAACTGAAACTGAACTGAAAATCACACCGTCCATAGTATAACTCTGAATATATATATATAAAATAAAAAAAACCCTCAAATTTAGCTTACATATTTTACCTCTAACTTGTGTTGCTCCTTGTTTAAGCTGTTTTACTTTTTTTTAGATTTGTGTTTTTATTTGTGTTTTAGAAATTTTCAGATTTGTGTTTCTATATTTAAAATTGTACTTACTTTTATACTTATTTCTACTTTACTTGTATTTATTTTTTATTTTTATTTGTGTTTTAGAAATGTTCAGATTTGTGTTTAATTTAAAATTGGACTTATTTTATAATGTTTGCATAAAAGGAGCGGTTCAGGATACATTTCACTGCATGTTGTACTTTGTATAACTATGCATGTGACAAAAAAAGAATCTTGAATATGTATATATATATATATATATATATATTTGGCCTTATTTTAACTTAACTTTTTTTTTCTATTCAGAAAACTAGAGCTACTCCTCAATAAGCCTTCTTGATTTTGAGCCGTCCACTTGTAGTCTTCACAGGGAGTTTTGATGGCTGTGTGGGACTGGCCACTCTTTTCGGGGTTTTAGTTGGAATGTCCATTTTGTGTTTTTCCTCTGTTATGTCATGCACATTCTGCTGAGTCATGTTTTGATTGTCCATGTCCTTGATTGTGTTACTTTGGTCCTTTGGTCGCATTACAAACTTCCTGTTCCTTCTGTAGCTACACATGTCCATCAGGTGTCTGGACGATGTACGATCGTGGCTGCTCTGAAAGTCCAGTGACTTGAGCTGGATTCCATGCACCATCTTGCCATATTCTGACACCATAACCAACCTGAAGTTTCCGAAGTTCACGGGATCCTTTATCATAGTATTCCTTCTGCTTTATATGTCTAGTTTCTATCAACTGCTGTACTGCATTAGTCATCATCTGAGGTTTCAACAGCAGTGATGTAGTTGGGAGTTTTGTTCTCAATCGCCGACTCATCAACAGTTGGGCTGGTGATGCTCCAATGTCCTCCATAGGAGTGCTCCTGAGATACAACAGAGACAGGTAAGGATCTTTCCCAGCAGCCTTAGCCTTCTTTAGCATGAGCTTGACAGTCTGAACTCCTCGTTCAACCATTCCATTCAACTGCGCATGGCAGGGGCTTGAGGTGTATGAATAAACTCCCACTCTTTCACAAAAACTTCACGTGAGCTGAATTGTGGCCCATTATCTGAAATGACTATTTCAGGAATTCCATGTCTGACGAATTGTGACTTCAGATGGGTAATGACTTGCACTTCTTGTGTCTGACTTCAGCCACTCTACCTCAGTGAATTTGGAGTAATAGTCCACTAAGAATAGATATTCCTGTTGGTCAAAGGTGAGTAGATCGACACCTATCCTCCACCAGGGTCTTTCAGGAACACTGTGTGGATCCACTATGAAACCGAAACACAATGTACTTAAAATGTGCTTAACCCTACCTTAATTTACCCTGAAAATACACCAAACCCTTAATTTGTGAAACCAACCCCTTAAGTTTACTTTAAAATTAGATTTAAGGCATGAGTGTGAAACCCCTTAATCTTAAATTTAGGGTGTTAATTCAGGAGGTTCTATGGTTTAAGGGGCAAATGTGAAAAAAAGGCAAAATTCAATAGTTTTACCCTTTAATCAGCTTTAATCTCTGCACTTTTTCCCTTCATTTTCCTTAATTTCCTGTATGGGAAATTAAGGAAATTAAGGTCAAAATTAAGATACTTTTAATGGGTAAAATTAAGACGTTTGGTTTCGTAGTGATCTAGTTACTCTTTAGTTTGGCGTTTTTGGTGTGTGCTGCACACGTCACAGTTGCTCACCATCTCGGTTATTCTTTGTGACATACCAGGTTAAAAGAGTACCTCTCTCGCTGTCCTTCCGCAGCTCTCAATCCCCAAGTGACATTCATGAATTCGCTTTAGCATTTCTGCTCTCAGTGCTGCTGGAACAATGAAACACTCTTCTTTAAATAAAACGCCATCCACCACTGAGATTTCCTTCCTGAAGTTCCAATACCCTTGAATTTCTTTTGCCGCTTGGCTCTTTCTTTCTGGCCATTCATTCAGGTCTCTGTGAGTTTTGTCAGTGTAACATCCTTTTTTTGTTTCTTCTTTGAATTCTTTTAGCTTCTCATTTGAGACAGGTAGGTTTGACATCACCAGGTGCACCTGACCTTCTGTTTCTTTATCAAGCATGTTGTACTCTGGTAGAGGTAAGCTTTGGATAATACATCGGCAATATATATTTCTTTTCCAATGACCACAAAGTTGCAGGTTCCACTTTCTACCATTGTGTCCTTCAGCAAGACACTTAACCCTCAGTGTCTTCAGGGGAACTGTCCCTGTAACTAATGACTGTAAGACTGTCCCTGTAACTAATGACTGTAAGACTGTCCCTGTAACTAATGATT
>JBBPCZ010073673.1:0-11919 GCA_037974445.1 Brycinus macrolepidotus | reverse complement strand
TACCGTAGGTGCCTAAGACTTTTGCACAGTACTGTATATATATATATATATATATATATATATATATATATATATATGTGTGTGTGTGTGTATATATATATATAGATATATATATTCACAGCTTGACTTTTGCAGAACATCAATGGAACTGGTTACAAACGTATTTCAAAACTTGCACCACCGGTGCCATTATCTGCAAATGGAAGGGACATCACTACACCATCAACCAGCCATGCACAGGAGCTCCTTGCAGCAGGTACAGTTGTTACATAGAAAACAACTGGCAATGCACTCCACTGGCATGGCCTCACAAAAGTCCATTACTGAATCTGGTCATACTACACACCATGTTTGGAGAAACAGCACCCAAATAACACTATACCAATGCTGAAGTCTGGTGGTGGAAGCATCATAGTATGGGGCTGTTTCTTATCTCATGGTACTAGTAGAATTCATATAATTGAACAATGATCCAGCTCTTCCAAGAGCAGCTTGATTGATCTGTTTATGCTCCACCCACAAATGCACTCTTTTATTGCAACTGTTGCCAAAAAGCCATTCAACCAATTGAGATTGGAGATGTTCATGTTGGAGAAGTTTGTGTTATAAAATACTGGGAGAATGTAGTCCACAAAATGTTTGGAGAAATGGCACCTGAAAAATATTATACAAACAGTGAAGTCTGGTGGTGGAAGCATCACAGTCTCAAGTCAAGTCAAGTTTATTTATATGGCACATTACTATACACAAAGGTCATTCAATGTGCGTTGCAGGAATAGAATAAAAAATAAAATAGAATAAAATAAGGGAAAAGTGTGATGGATGTACAGATATTTTAAAGAAAGTGGAGGAGAATAGTGCAGTTTTTAGCAGCTTTTTAAAGTTCCAGTTGGTGCAGATCTGATTCTGAGGGGCAGTTGGTTGGACAGCATAGTGGATAAACACCATTTCACCAGGTTTAGTTTCAGATCTTTTCACCACTAGCCGAGCAGCTCCTGCAGATCTAAGAGACCCACCAGGATTATATACATTGAACATGTCAGAGATGTATTTAGGGCCCAAACCATTGAATGATTTGTACACTATGCGTATGAGGTTGTTTCCCATCTCATGGTGCTGAAAGACTTAATATAATTGAAGGAATGATGAATTTGGCCACGTTTGGAGAGATTCTTGAAATAAATCTGCTGCCATCCACCAGGAAGATGAGGATGAGACATTGATGGACCCTCCAGCAGGACAACAATCCAAAACAAAGGAAAGGAAACTCTCAGTTGGTTTCAGAGAAAGAAAATCAAGTTGTTAGAATGGCCCAATCACCTTGGGCTTAAATCCAACTGAACATTTCTGCAATGAACTAAAGATCATGATTCACAAGAGGCCCCCCAGAAATCTTCAAGATTTAAAGACAATCTGTTTAGAAAAATGAGTCAAAATCACACCTGAGCACTGCAGTTGATTCCTTTCTTCATACAGGAAACATCTTGACATAAATTTCAGTTAATACTTTTTTCTTGTGTCATTCCATTTTATTGCTCATACTTCATTTATGTAGTTTAATGTAAATTCTTATATTTGTGGATTTCTCAACACCAATGTCTGGTGAAAATTTCATGCGAAGAGCCTCATTGAAAATATATTTACTAAAAAAACATGTTGATGCATTCAATACTTACTCCATCCCTATGGTATATTCTTACATAAAGCTATATAAGAATAAATATGGGACATATTATTATTATATATAGATATATGTCAGCGGCTGGAAATTGCAGCGAATGGCAAGGCCTCCTTCCTCCTCCTAAATCCTCTCAGGAGCAGAAGGCTTCTCAGTGCTGGAAGCAAGTAAGCCATTAAAACCCAAAACCAGTTGAACCCCACACAGCTTCAGCCATAACAACCACAGAGAGTGCTCCAGTGTGGTCATATTCATTGAAAACAGGTTCAAACACCCTCAAGCTAAAGCTAGTGCTCCTAATGCACTGCTGCGGAGAACAGCACAACCCAGATCCCTTCGTCTTGCAGGCCTGTTATTGAGATGTATGTTGCCTGTCAAAAATTTGGGGACACCTAGTAACTTTTCATGTTTTTTAATACAAATGAACATGTCTTCTTTGTAGGTAAGCAATAACTTGTTAAAGACTGAGAATCAGAGGAAAGCACTATCACAAATGAAAATAACAAACGAACTAAACTCCATGTTCTAACACTAGAATTAGACTCTGAAGTCGTTTCATCTTGCAGGACGTCCCAGAGGTTGGTGCAACTGGTTCTATGGCTCGGATTTTTTGATCCAGTTCTTTCAAGAGCAGCTTGATTAAACTGTTTATGCTCTGCCCATAAAAGCACTCTTTTGTAGCAACTGTCACAAAAATGCCATGAGATTGGAGATGATTGGAGAGGCTCGTGCCGTAGAGGCTCGTGTTGGAGATGCTCGTGTTGGAGATGCTCATGCAGGAGATGCTCATGCTGGAGATGCTCTTGTTGGAGATGCTCGTGTTGGAGATGCTCGTGTTGGAGATGCTTGTGTTTTAGATGCTCGTGTTGGAGATGCTTGTGTTTTAGATGCTCGTGTAGGATATGTTCATGTTGGAGATGCTTGTGTTGGATATGTTCATGTAGGAGATGCTTATGTAGGAGATGTTCATGTCGGAGATGTTCATGTAGGAGATGCTTATGTAGGAGATGTTCATGTTGGAGATGTTCATGTTGGAGATGCATATGTTGGAGAGGCTTATGTCGGAGATGTTCATGATGGAGATGGTTATGTCGGAGATATTCATGTTGGAGATGCCTATGTAGGAGATGTTTATGTTGGAAAAGCTCAGCTTATCGGTCAGATGATCAGGGGCCGAGTATTGATCATTCAAAAAATTGATTTTTGTGGTTGAGTCTCTTTTGTAACATGTAAAGAGAGAGAAAGGACATCATGAGAAAGGAGGCCACAAAGCGTCAAAAAGCAGAGAAACATAAACGCGAAGAAACAGACGCAGCAAAACACACAGCAGAATCATAATCAGACTTCAACACACTGAAGCTCAGGTCAGTTATGAAACAATAGAGGTGTGTCACTGTTTGTTGTGATTTTGTTAAAAACAATCAGCCCCTGAATGGAGCTACGTGTTCAGCTGTCCTTATCCATGAATGGATTGGTAAGAGCCGGTGAGTTCTCATCCTCCTCCCTGCAGAGGTAAAGCGCCGGCCTCTGACTCAGAAGATCACCGGTTCGAGTCCACGGTGCTCGCTTTTTTTTTTTTTTTTAACACAAACTTTTTTTTGCCCTTAAAACCAATGTTTGGATGTCTCCAAACACTGGTTTTATGGCAACCACACAATCACACCTTGCATTTTCTTGTGGCAATGCATCTAGTGCTATCTTTTAAAAGTGCTATATAATTAAAGATAACTTAGCTTGACAATGACAAATTTGCCACCATGCTAAAAACAGAGCTGATCTTAACCATGTGATTTTCCACATGGACACAAAATTATGCCTTTGCAATGAAAAACATTTATTTGGTATCATATTGGTGTTTTGGGATCCAGCACAATAGTTTTGTTGAATGGGACATTGGGAAGCTGTAAGAACCTTTCAGCATATTTGTGGGCAGAGCATTAATTGGCCAATTCAACAGAGGTGTCCAATCAGCTCAACAAACCTCTGGATGTTTAGAACAGGTTCATAATGTAGAAATGTAGAAGAAACTGGGGCATTCCATTACCTCGTTCCTCACCAAATTCAGGTTTTACTCCTACATTATTGGATGGAAAACAGTGAAAATGAAACATCACCTAGAAGGAAGGGAAGGTGTCTCTATTTTCTAACACTCAAATAAAACATTTTTTTAAGATGGGGATTAAGTGTGGACACAAGTCGAAATCACAGTAAAGTCGACATGGTAATTTATCTGCACGGGATGGTTAAGTTCCTGGGAAATTACCAGGAGGGCTCAGAAGTTATTTACATTACAGTGATTTAAGGCCAGACGGGAATGTTTCTACAGAGCTTTTGCTTTTCTTTATGGAGCTTTGGCAGTTTTTCAGTTTGCGACTCCACAGCGAAGCAGCAAAGCTCCACCTGCTTGCCAGGGGTCTCAAGGGGTCTCAAACGGGTGCAGGGATTGGTCACTGCAGTCCACTGTAGATGTAAAATCTTCCAAATATTTCAATGTTGTGATGTAGATCCAAAAGTATAGTGCACATAAAAAACAGCATGGTTCAAAAACACTAATATGGAATCAGGTTGAGTTTTTTTTTGTACACATTGTTTAAGTAGAAAAGGCCTCTAAAGACTCTTGTAGGGGCCTCACAAGGTCATGATTGATCCCTGCTTGCTTGCATGGCTATCACTTCAGCCCAACATTTAAAACAAAGCAAACTGTTCGTCTGAGGGTTTTGTTTTCACAGTAGTGTTCAGAGAGAAAAATAAATTATTTTATATAAATAAGGAGTAGAGGAGCCGTTGGCCCCTCACACTGAAGATGTCACATCCTCTTCAGTGGGACTTTCATGCCAAGTCCTGTCAAAACAGGCTGCATGTCTGAATCATGGTCATACTGAAAATGACCAGTAAAAGAATCCTGATCATGTCCTGGGTTTCGAGCGTGAAAACGGCTTAGGCTGTCTAAGGCTTACAAGCATGTAGGAGGCCTCAGGCCTGAGCTTCACTTACATGAACAAGAAAACATACTGCTTTCCTTCATCCCAACCCAGGAGTAATAGAGAGAGAGAGAGACATAGAGAGATAATGAGAGAGAAAGAGAGAAACAAAGAAAGAGATAGAAAGAGAGCATGAGAAAAAGAAAGGGAGAGAAAGAGAAAGAGAGAGAGAAAAAGAGAGAGAGAGAAGGAGAGAGAGAGGACTCCCAGCGAGGCTCCGTTGGCCACCCCGGCTCAATGAAGCAAAACCCAGCGACCACATTGCCGCAATCCCACAGGCACGGCCTGTTAAAAGCAGTTTAGAGGAGTTTTCTCTCTTTGTTTGCAGGATGTGAGATGGAGGGAGGGGGCTGGTGAATTTGGGGAGGAAGAGGATTAAAAAGCACTTCATTACCATTTCGCTTTACTCGCTGCGGTGGCCCGGCTTGGAGTTCCCAGCTTTTCCCTGCAAACAAATGGCTGATTTATCACCAGCTGATGCTCAGAGCAGCAGACACATGCCTCACGTCCCGTTTGATTCAGAGATTTTATTTCTGAAAAGGGCTGCCTTAATTTGATTTAAGGCATAAAATCAAATTGTCTCGCCTTTAACGAAAACCCCACGCACAAAACAGCACGACTGTATTTCAGCTCCCAATTATCTGGCCTCGGTTTGCCAATAGTAGGTGGAATTTGACTTTACTCAAACAGCCGTCACGCACATCCTGCCCTGTCTTTCGCATCGCTCTCATTAGCGCATGCAAATGCACTTCCAGCTCTAACCGATCTCATCCCAGAGCAATTAGATGCAAGAATGCAGCACATCGCCTTCACAGCACTTTCCCCATCCAAGTTCCTCCGACAAAGCACTCCAGAAGGAAATGAAGTCTAACACATTCTCTGATTAAATCCGGTCGACTTGGCTTGAAATGAGCGCCTAATGGAAGCGCTCAGGCCTGGGTTTCAGCCGGCAACAGGATACCAACAATCACACCATGACTATCTGATCCAGCTCTCGGCCTCCTCAGCTGAGAAACCAGCAAGGAGACTCCTCCAACATGGCTTAGTATCTGTACCTGCATTGGGCATCACAGTAAACAAGCCAGATAAAGCCAACAAAACCTAATACTTGTACGATAACGTTCCAACTCGCTCCCTCTGCTCCTCCACGGAACATCGTCTGGCCCTGCCATCCCTACACACAAGGTAAACCCAGTCCAGACCAGTCTCGTTCATAGTTCCCCACTGGTGGAATGAGCTGCCAAAGGTGACCAGAGCAGCAGAATCCTTCTCAACCTTCAAAAACCTCTGGAAGACTCGTCTATTCAGAGAGCACGTCCTCCTCTGACCTTCTTGCACTACTCCCTTCTTAAAGATTTTGGCACTGAGAACTCTCCTCTGGTTCTCACACTGTCCTGAAGCTTGAGTGCTTCCTCAAATTGTAAGTCACTTTGGATAAAAGCATCAGCCAAATGAATGTAATGTAATGTAAAAAAAAAGAGAGACATGATAATGCAGCCAATGAGGGAAAGATTATGGCATGACAGCTTGAGAAAATGGTTATAAGGAAGAAGCTCAGTTTAGGGATACAAGTGCATGGATTATAAATAAAAGGTCATTATAGATAAGCTTGGAGGGTGAAGGCATGCTGATACCCCATCGCGTCAAACTGCTGCTAATGCTTGGAGGAGAACATTAACTGCCGGTCCCGTTCCATTAGCCAGCATGACGTTCAACCAAAAAGAGAAGGACTGCTGTGCTTTCCTGGACGCTTCACCATGGGTGGCTATGGCAACACTGGGAATCTCCCGATGATACGGTCAACACCACTCAGGATCCCACTTGAGCTGTTTTTCTTAAATTGCTCAAGATCAAGGCTGTTTCTCAACATTTGGGGGTCCTGCTTCTTGCTCGCTACTCCCCCCAATTGATACCTCATCATAAAAAAAGGCTGAATAAGGTAGAGACAATAAAACAATATATACAGTGCATTCAGAAAGTATTCAGACCCTTCTCAACTTTTAACCATTTGTCATGTTGTAGCCTTATGCTAAAATTATGTAAATTCATTTTTGTTCCTCATGAATCTACAATCAGTACCGTGCAAGACACATGAAAGACCGCATAGAGTTTGCAAAGAAACACCTAAAGGACTCCCAGACTGTGAGGAACAAGATTCTCTGGTCTGATGAAACCAAGATTGAACTCTTTGGCCTTAATTCTAAGAGGTATGTGTGAAGGAAACCAGGCACTGGTCATCACCTGCCCAATACCATCCCAACAGTGAAGCATAGAGGTGGCAGCATCATGCTGTGGGGGTGTTTTTCAGCTGCAGGGACTGGGCGACTGGTCGCAGTTGAAGGAAAGATGAACGCGGCAAAGTACAGAGATATCCTGGATGAAAACCTAGTCCAGAGTGCTCAGGACCTCAGACTGGGCCGAAGGTTCACCTTCCAACACGACAATGACCCTAAGCACACAGCCAAAACAACACAGGAGTGGGTTAGGAACAACTCCGTGAACGTCCTTCAATGGCCCAGCAAGAGCCCTGACTTAAACACAACTGAACATCTCTGGAGAGACCTGAAAATGGCTGTACACCAACGTTCCCCATCAAACCTGACAGAGCTGGGGAGAAGAGTGGCAGAAATTTGCACAGAAGAGTGTCCATGTGATATTTCATTTTAGCATATGGCTGCAACAAATGGTGAAAAATTGAAAGGGGTCTGAATTCTTTCTGAATTCACTGTCAGTGCAAACACATTTTAAATAAATAATAAATGACAAGACAGAAAAGAGGCAAATAAGAACATATTTTTGTAAGTGCTATATACCAAAAGGAGAGTCAGACTGTATCACTGTTGCACTATATGTCCTAAAGTTTGTAGACACCTGATCCTCCAGTGTTTCTTCTGAAATCAAGGCTATTAATAGGGGGAGTTTATCCTCTTCTTTGCTGCAGTAGCTGCTAGAAGGTGAGATGTTGGACCATTGCTTTAAGAATCTGATTCCGTCCATTAGACCATTAGTGAGGTCAGGTACTGATGTTGGATGATCAGTTTTGGATCATAAACACCACTCCAACTCTGGAGCGGATGGAATTCCTACAGCTCCACAACACAAAGCAGAGGGGCTTTATCCCACCGCCCATTGGTCATGGTGACCTTATGTTGTTTTTCTGCTGCATGGAACCGGCTCAACTCAGCTTTTTTTAGTTTTGCATTAGGCAAATCTACAACCTAGTACCTGTTACCTGGCACTACTTTATGTACCTACTCCATTGTGATTCCAGTCGAGCTGAGAAGGTACCAAAATAGTGATTGGTCTGACCCAAACATCATTCCTTCAGTATTCTCCATGGCTACTGTGTTGAAGATGACATTTCTCCAGTTTCTGGAGGAATCAAGTACCAAAAATCCATGCAGTGGGAAACTGACATGGCTCATGTGCAGATGCTCTGGAGCATCTCATTCTAGTGGCAGGGCTTTCCTATTGAGACTATACAAGCTACGAACACCTGTGTCAGCAAACCTTAAAGCAGCTAAGGCCATTCATTTAGAAGGGCTGTTCAGGATTGTGGATTAGTCTTTAGAAAGAAGGCAAAAGGTTAATCATTCATTGAACTACCCTTGTTGTCATTTTTGTAGCAGAACAGCAGGGTAAAGCTAATGACGTCTTCCTTCCTCCTGGCGAACAGAAATCGATTGCATGTTTCTGTTCACACGGACGTGGTAAGCAGGCCTCGCATTCATTTCCAGCTCAGGGTCTGGTGAAGAAAACCTCTGCGAAGTACAAAGAGCGCTTCAAACACGCAGTGAGAAATGGAGACCACTCGAAAAAAACACATTCATGAACAATCAATTACCACCACGCAGACTGTTTCTCTTAAAAGCGAATTAGTGGCTAAATTTAGGGGGAGCTAGCTGAACCGCACAAGCACAATTTGTTCCTTCAAGCCCTCTGCTTTCTGGGTCCATTGAAGGTGAGCAATTCGCGTTTGTTTGCCTGCTGATTCCACAAGAGAGCGAGGCCTTCGCCCGAACCCAGAAGGATGGCGGTTATTAAACGGCGGGTTTACACGCATGTTACAGCTGTGGTAGTCTTTGTTAACAGGGGGTTGCGGTCTACAGTGGTCACGCATGTTCGTGCAGTAATGGGTATCAAAGGAGAGGCTGTAGCGGCTTCGAGTTCAAGACAGGGCCACGTTTGGTTGGACTCATGGGAAGAGAAATGCAGAAATGAAAAGCAATAGCCATCCAGTTCAGAGTGTTGCAGAAGAGTGTTGCGAGAGCCAGGGAATAGTCTTCTCTTGCAGACTTTGTTTATCCAGATGCTTGTTGTCAGTTTTTGCTAAATGTCAGCTGTTGCTAAGCAGGCCGGTGAGTGGACTCAACACTGGACTGTTTTAAAAAAAAAAAAAAACATATTGTAGACTTCTGTGCATTAATTACTATTGAGGCCCAAATATGATGTGTATTTTTATTAATAGAAAACAGAGATAATTAATTATTACCTTTCTCCAACATCTTAGTATTACACAGGCTGTGCCTTTAAAACTGATATATGGTAAAGATCTCTGTTTTGATTGGCTGCTCTTTATTGCGTCTCATTCAAAAAGTAGGCTGGACTGAAACACTCCTTATAGCTTCGTTGTGGGCGGAGCTACATTGCTGTAGTTTGAAAAGAGGGAAGTATGTGTATGTGTTGGTTTTGGTGACAACATATACACACTGAAGATAAAATGGTTTCGAAGCTAAATTTGCATAACAGGACTATATGGGAGTAAACTAAAGGTTTTGAAACAACAGTGTTTATGCAGCACACCAACCTGTCAATTAAAGGCAACGGTCAATGATCTACACTTAAACAGTACAGTGTACTTCAGAAAAAGAGTAAAATAACAGAAATAGTGCACTTTAAAGTTCCAGTAAACATTTCTAATAAAAAAATGACAGCTGGTGACCTAGTGGTTAGGGAGTTTGCCCTGAGATCAGAAGGTTGTGAGTTTGAATCCCAGGACTGCTAGTGTCATCACTGAGGTACCCTTGAGCAAGGTACCGTCCCCACACACTGCTCCCTGGGTGCCCCCTGTTGGTGGCAGCCCCCTGCTCCACTTGGTGACTGGGTTAAATGCAGAGAAAGAATTTCACACTGTAGTGTGTTCACGCGTGACTATAAGGGACCACTTTATTTTTGTTGAACCATATTCCCTATAGTTCACACTTCTGCACATTTTAATGCACAATTACTCATTATTTGCTAAATTTAACATGCTGCAAAAACAAAAAATAACCCATAAAACGTGGTCTGTGCATTTTTTTTTTACATTTTATTTATGATGTTTCATTTTTCCCCATTTGCTATGAAAGTAAATAGAAATTGTTTGCTAAAATTTGCAGAATATACCAAATCTACCAAACCCTGCAGAGGATAAAATACTGTTTGGGTTAAACATCCGATCCGAACAGTTTTCCCTTCCATGTTTGGTATCTGAAGTTTGCTTCTTTGCTTTTGCACCGGAGCTAAAAGGCTAATGTAGCTAACAGGTAATGGTAGCTAATGATGGCATTGCACAAATTGCTATACTTTTGTCAAAAAGACTTGTTTATGTGGTTTCTGACACCATATGACACACTGTCATCTATATGAATGGAAAAAAGTACAGATAAACTGATCTAACACTGTTGTTTTAGTCACACATTTTTATCCATTACCCTTGTAGCTCCAGTACAAAACTTCTTCAAATTTCTTTTTTATTTAAATTTATTTAAATTTAACATAGTTTCATGGGTTGACTCAGGGGCCCATGTATAATGTATAACGATGTACGCCACAAATTAAGAATCTTGAACCTTGAATCTTAAGAATCAACTTTTGGTCACCAGACTTGTCTTGTGTGACTCCATTTGGGGTTAGTGGAGGAAATCTCCTAATACTGGGACAATCCAGCTAAATAAGGCCAAATGAGAGACCCCCATTCACAAGAAGGCAGGCCATGGTACAGAATTCCATTTTTTAGGATGAAATATCTGTAGAAGCAGGAGTTTTTCAGACCGGATAAATGAGGCCCCTGGAAACAGTCAACTGCTCCCTGCCTTTATCTCCCAGACTACATAAATAAACCAGGTACACTGGGTTACAGGACCGCAATCACAGCTTTCAGAAAAAAACGAACAACTTCTCACTTGCAGCTCAGTCTCAAAGGGGTTAATTATAACATATCACCCAACGTTTATTAGGAACCAGAGCTGAAACTCCATGGAAATGCTTAAAGAACTGCTCGGAGAACATCTGAGCTTTATGAGGCAATTATCAGCCAGACTGACATGAGCAAGGAACTGCTGCAGTTACGTTGGAAATGAACAGTTCCTGACGTTCCTCTGTGAGTGAGGAGCACAGGATTAACGATCTGAGCTCTATTTCGATATTAAACCCGCTTCTTAGATCACAGAATATTCTTCAACTCAGATTCTGCAAATTAGACTTTGGCAGAACGCTCAGGTCTACAGACGCTAGGCCAAGTACATTTCAACCAATTTAAAAAATGTCAGTGTTTTTATTAAACCGTATTAAAAAAACTCTACAAAACTGAGGAGACAGAAGAATAATAAAGGGCCAGGTTTAACGAGCATTGGACAATTAGCAGAGACTAGAACTGCTTTTCTCTTAGTCAAAAGGTCTTATTTTCCACCTCATTCATGGTCCTTGGGCTTAAACCTCACTGAATTACAACAAAGAAATGTTTCTCTACCAGAGCGCACATTTTTGCTTATATATGTATATTTATACACAAATATTCATTCATTCAATCATTCATTCACACAGCCAGTCCGTCAGTCAGTCAGTCAGTCATTTTCTCCACTTACCCTAACTATGGTCACGTGGGGTGTGTGTGTGTCTATATATATATATATATGTATATATATATATATATATATACACAGACATACACAATGATTTGTTAAGTCAAGGAACGCGTGTTAGCGTCAGCCAATCAGAGGAAGAGACTGCACTGAGTACACAAGCGCGCACACAGAGAGAGTATATATATATATATATATATATATATATATATATATATATACGTACATACTAGGGCATTAATGACTTCAGATTTTTTCAGGTCGACTTATCCGTCCATAAAGTCGAAGTTGAGTCGACAAGTCGTCTGATGATATCATCACACAAACGCAGCGGAGGAACACAGGTGTCCAACAATGAGCAACTTTTATTAAAGTTCTCTGTAACATTAACAGTCAACATGACAATTAAACTAAACAA
>JBBPCZ010073652.1:0-11919 GCA_037974445.1 Brycinus macrolepidotus | reverse complement strand
CTCCGTGGGCCCCTAGCACCCACGGCTCCCCCGGGGGCCGCACGCCCAGACGGCGAGCCCACCACACCACCCAGTGGTGAACGCTTCCAGAATGTCTCACCCCTTATAAGGGGATGTGAATCTGTCAGAGGTAATGTAATATTTTAATTTAAAATGAACAACATAAAAGAGAGATGGCGGGTAAATCATCAAACAGAATAACGAATATTGAAAACAGCATTCCAGTATTTAAGTCTCGATCTTAGACTGGAAGCCCACAGAACATTTTACTGTTAGTCTGACTGACCATCTGACTCATTTATTAATTACTACTACTACTTATTTAAAAAATACTATTGAAAATTATATTTTAAATACATTGTTGAGTGACCCTGTGTAAAGTAAAAAAAAAAAAAAAAACAGCAACATTTTCAAATCAATTCTAAATCTCACTGGCAACCAGAGGAAAGAAACAAGCACAGGAGAACTATGGCTCCTTTTTCTAGCACCAGTTATGAATCTAGCTGCTGTATTTTGAACCATGAGTTGCAATAATCAAGTCAGGAGGTGATAAAAGCATGAGCAACTGTTTCCAAGTTGTTCTGGGAAAGGAAAGACTTCAGCTTAGCCACCGACCTAAGGTGATAAAAATTAGCCTTAAGTACAGCAGAAATTTGTTTTTCAAAACTCAAAGACTGCTCAAGGATGATTCCAAGTTTCTTGACACTTCAATGAACAGAGAACCTAACTGTTTTCTAACTTCTGCTGTCAGGGGAAAAATAATGACCTCAGTTTTGTTTTTGTTTAACTGAAGGAATGTTTTTGGCCATCCAGCATTTAATGACCCCAAGTCAGCTTCCTTCCTGAAGAAACAGACTCAGATGCAGAGCTTGCTGGGACATAAAGCTCGGTACTGTCAGCATAGCAATGTTCTGACATGCTTCGGTGTTTTTTGGTGTCATAGAAAACTCCCACTGAAATTGATCTTCAGCCCAAACAGACAGTAGTGCTTGTAGTTCATCGACTTCCTAGTTGTTAGTTTATATCTCCATTGTTTTGTTTTTTTTTTAACACATGGACAATGGCCTCTTTCCAAGTTGTGATGACAGCATTTCGACCAATCAAAAAGCAGTCAGTTCCGCAGTGTGCCACAGCTTTTGGCTGTGCTGTCGAGCAGGGCTATGGCAGCAAGGGTACGGCTTGGGTACTGGCCGAATTATTTGTAATGGAAAACATTTGTTTGCGGCACAGCTCCTTGTGCCAGTGGAAAAGTGCCATTTGTTGTTGTGCAAACCACTTTTCTTATTAATCTTTCAACCCACACCATTACAATTAATTCTTCAGAGTTTAGCGTCACACTGTTGCAATGCTGACTACTTTCCATTAAAGCGTACTGTCACTATGGTGTGATCTAGAACTTGCTACAGTGAACATTCTAACGCATTCTAACTCTCCACCAACGACGCAAGTTAATGTGCTAAAACTCACAACCGTTTGCCATGGCCTCTGCAATGCCATTCCTCATTACTGTCCTGGGTAATTCGCGCCTCTGCTGAACTGTCAAGCTCTTGTGAGAAACAAGCCTGTGGGCATTTCTCTGATCGAGAATCTGTCAATTCTGACCTTTCCAAAGGGCCCCCAGAAACCAAGCCTTGGTGGTTTGAGTAGAAAGGCTTCAATGCATCACTCCCACTGAAGTCATTTCTAAAACTTGGCTTGGTCCTTCAGCCCATGGGAGGACAAGCCTGGAAACTGGAAAACAGGCATCCTTACTGGTTTCGGGGCTGATTCAATATATCCAGTACCTTCGTTAAAGATGAAAATCATTCAGATCTTCTGTTCAAACCACTCTTGTATGAACGGAAGACATGAAATATGTCCTCCTCCAACAAGGGGAGCCGAGTTTGGTGATACAACCATATTTATCTACATTGTGATCAACTATGTCGAGTACATATGGATTTCTGCCCAAATCAGGGCTGTTTAATTAAATTTAGGGCAGAAAAGTAGGTGAAACACAGAATAAAACACATAGTTTTTCATTGTTTTTGGAAGTTGGATGGTCAGGAAAGAATCATGCAAACTGTGATTTAGCTTGCGGAGCTAAACAGATCATTAGCTAATTAGAGAGACTATACAAGACATAAAAACTGCCCGAGATCAAAAAATTTGAGTAGTTCTACTGACTGACTAATACAAATTAAAAGGTGGTTGCCCAGAGGATGGGTTGACATTATTCAGAATTATTTTAATAATTTCAAATTACAAATGAAAGTAAATTCATTCTGAAAGCGCACAATAGCCATGAGCCACTTAAAGACTGTGCAGGTTGCATGCATGCTGTTTCCTCCGGCAGCCTGAAGTCATGTGCTATTTCCGTGTCGAGTACGGTTTTTCATCAACCTGAGATCAAACTCACTTCACCTCCTCTACAAATGGATCGGAAAAAAGAACAAAAACAGAGAAGAATGTTACATTTGGCAAACCTGTTTCTACAGCTTGTTTTAAAGACTGGGATTAAGATAACCAGGCATAATTTCTGCAGTTCATTTATAGCACAGGATTAATATAACCTGGGACTATTTCTACAGTTGTTTTATGGCACTGCATTAACATGTCAATATAATTTGGGGTAATTTCCACATTTTTTTCCTTAGCACAAGATTAAGATAGCCTGCACAGGGTTAATATAATTTGGGATTATTTCTACAGTTTGTTTCATAGCATGGGATAAATATAACCTGTGATAATTTTTACAGTTTGCTTTGAAGTACAGGATTAATTTAACCTGGGATTATTTCTACACTTTGTTCTACAGTATGGGTTAATATAACCTGGGGTTATTTTTATAGTTTGTTATGTAGTACAGGATTAATATTACCTGGAATTATTTCTACAGTTCATTTTATTTCACCGGATTAATGTAACTAAAGATATTACTTCCAAAGTAAAGCAAACAGAACATATGTTCTTTCATGGTAGTGAGAAAGCTGATGGAAGCTTTGATGGTTAGACCTGAACGTTTTCAGGACTTTTTCTTGTATTCTCCAAACTGAAACTGCTTTTCTTTGTCTACAGATCTCAACGCAGAAGCTGACTCATCTTTCACCCGGGTGCATCTGAGGATCGGAACCCAAGCCACGGAATCATGCAGTGGAGGCGGAGGCACTGCTGTACAAACATAGCTGTATTCCTGGTCTTGCTCTTGTGTGTGGGAGTGTTCCTTCTCCTCGGTCAGCAGAGCAACCAGGAGAATAGCGCGATCCACATGACGCAGAGGCTGCTCAGGACAGAGCTGAACCATAGCACGGCAAAGCAGAACATTTGGGCAGAGGACAGAGTGACATCACCTTTGCCACCAAGGACCGAGGCCAACCCGAACACAGTTCAGGAGGATTCCTTGCAACAAGGACTGAGGAACTTCCTGACCTCCAATGCCAGCTTAAGCGAAGAGATAATGGCAGAGAAGTTATTTAAGGTGGAACCGTACACCTTCATCATCAACGAGGAAAACAAGTGCCAGAAAGCGGATCCTTTCCTTGTGCTGCTAATTGCCGTGGAGCCCCAACAAGTCGAAGCGAGGGACGCCATTAGGCAGACATGGGGGAACGAGAGCTTGGTCGGAGGCTTGGGGATTGTGCGGCTCTTCTTTTTGGGTGTGAGAGAAGGACTTGGCAACCAACTGCAGGACTCCATAAAGGCAGAGAGTCAACAGCACCATGACATTGTCCAGCAAGAGTACATAGATTCCTACTACAACCTCACCCTCAAGACGCTGATGGGCATGCACTGGGTTGCAACGTACTGCGCAGGGGCCAACTATGTCATGAAGACGGACAGCGACATGTTCGTCAACACAGAATATCTCATCCAAAAGCTCCTTGATCCCAGCATTCCACCAAGGCGAAAGTACTTCACCGGGTATCTCATGAGAGGCTACGCCCCAAACCGAAACAAGCACAGCAAGTGGTACATGTCACCGGAGCTGTACCCCAGCGAACGGTACCCTACTTTCTGCTCGGGAACTGGGTATGTCTTCTCGGGTGACTTGGCACAGCTGATATACAAGGCTTCCCTGAGCATTCGGAGGTTGCATCTAGAGGACGTTTACGTGGGGCTCTGCTTGGCAAAGCTGAAGACAGAACCGGTGCCGCCACCGAATGAATTCCTGTTCAATCACTGGCGGGTGTCCTACTCCAGCTGCAAATACAGCCACCTGATTACCTCGCATCAGTTCCTTCCCACCGAGTTGACGAAGTACTGGCACCACCTCCAGAGCAACAGGCACAACGCCTGCATCAACGCACCCAAGGAAAAGGACAAAGTACACAAACTCCGCCAAAGAAAACTGCTCTGAGGTTCTGCCAAACAGGAGTGTGAACGTACAAGAACTTTTCTTAAAATGAGAAGAAAAAGGGGTGGAAGAAGGTCTGAACAGTTGCAAAGAGCCTGACTGATAATATGGGCCGATCTTAATGACCTGTGGTTTTAACAGTATTTTTAATCAATAAATATCACAGCAATGGTCAGTTTCTGGCCTTTGGTGTTTTGTTTTCTTCAGTTTTAAAATGAAGGTATTAAAGCAACTATGGTGGATCGTAATGGTCATGCTTATGCTGGAAAGCCTATAAATTTTCTGGCAGTCCTATTTATGAACAAAATCTTGTAAAGGTTGGAAAGCGGTCCCTTAATGTGGGGGTGATGGGCAAACGGAACCAAGTTGTACTCACCATCAGAGTTGCTCACAATTCACATCACTTCACATTAGGCAATAAAGCCAGCCGTAAACCATACCATTAAAAAGACAAAGAGCATATAACACTTGCTGTAATGGCACAATAGATGATTGCGCAAAGAGTGCCACAGACATAAGCCTCAAATCAATCAAATTTCCGCATCTCAGTGTTTTCCTGAGCCACAAAGCTGTGAGTGGACTTTCATATTAAAGCTCATAATGCCACAATTGTTAATATCGTAAAAGCTGCAATTTTAAATAAAATTATTCAACACTGATTAAGGAAACCTAATAACCCAGACCTGGATGTCTGGAACACTACATTCAGCATTCAGGTCTGGAAAGTCCTGAACTTGATAGGGGAAAAAAGCCGTGAAGCTTAAAATCTGAGGTCAGACAAAGAAACTGCCATCAGACATTCTTCCCAAATCATTCAGCCCTACTTTGTGCAAACATGTGTAGGCCTGTTTTTCTGCACGAAGAACCAGAGAAGCATTTCCCCTTAAAATTCTTATCTATACATTATCTTATCTATACAAGGGAACTCCTCCCTTGGTCTTCTTAAGCTTTTTCATTGGCTGTTCTTTGTGTCACTTACTTTGCAGTGGTTACCAACTCTGGTCCTGGAGATCTATCTTTCTGCAGAGCCTCGTTCCAACATTAATCTGCCATACCTGCTCCAGACACAACACTACAAATCTCAGCCATAACTCCTAAACTGTATTTATCCCTCACACCACTGGCTGACTCCGATTGTCTAAAATTTACTCTAGATTTCGTTAAATTTGTCATCAAATCAGGTTAGAAGTTGTGTAGGGTGGGTCTTTCTTAAAGCAAGCAGATCATCTGAAGCTTTCCCAATGCAATCAACCAGAAACATCTTTAGCAGCAACTTTTCTCAGCTTCCTTCTTGTTCTACTGAGTATTCCAACTCATCTTCCTCACCACAGTTGCCTTTGGCTCATTCACTGGGAACAAAAACCTTCATAAAGCTGCTGTAACAATATCAAATGTAAAATGTGCTGCATAAATAAAACTGAACTACACAAGAAACCATGTACTAATCTTCTGGAATGGGGGAAAGAGTGGGTTGCAGAGCAAGTAGACAAACCTGAATAAAAGGATGCTTTGGCCACTTCTTTGAGGGTCATGAATGCAGCAAAGCAAGAACTCAAAGGCTGAACTGCCCATACATTAAACCCGGCAAAGCCTTCAAGTTGATGTCTCTAATCAGGAGATGAAAGTGTTGCAACTCTTTGAAATTAGGTCATTTTTGCTTCATACCACAATATAAACGACTATTCGTTTTCCTAAAACTCATGCGCAGCATTGAGGAGAGGAATCTTACCGTCACAGACTTCAGAGTCATGCCGTGGTAGGTTCCCATAGTATCGATTTTGAATCCCTCCGTTTCTGTGGGATCAAGAGGTGCATAAAATCAGTCGCAATTCTATTAGAATGAGACACAGCCAATGATCCAACTTCAATTCTATAACAATCCTTTTAATGTCAGTGCACATGATTTGGGATGGGTATCGATAGGACTGTACTGATACCAATATTGAGACTGATACCACTTATTGACACAGATACTCAGCCATACTCTTATTTATCCTACTCTGGGGCAGAAAATAAAGAAGTCACACGAAAAGACTATTTTATTGACTTCTTTGGAGAAATAAGGATCTACACTGTGACACTGTGTTCTGAGTTTCCTGTTTATATAATGAGGGAGGAGCGTCACTACTAATGTTCTGATTAACAAATGTGTGTTGGTGATGCAGAACTCCGCTCCGTCCCTCCACTGATCCAGTCCAGCATTGACCGTTTGAAAACACAGCTGTGTCAAAATGCATTAACTCTGCATAAATACTGATAGCAGCATCATTTGTCCAGATTATCCAGATTTCCAAACTGAATAGTCAGGAACTGGGACCAGTTTAGCACCAGTTCTCCACCCCTACAAGTGAGACTCTAATCTATCCGTAACATGTGCAATGACACCTGAAAATAAGTACTTACAGGGCCCATACAATGGGAAAATACTATTTCTTTTTTCTTTTAATAAACATCTTAAAGTGCCCCATTCATATCCTATCGCTGATATCCTGAGTGGTACAACTGTCTAAGCGCTTGCCCCATCATCCAACAGCGAGTCTGTGTTTCATTGTTGTGCGTGTTGTGCTCAAGTGTCCTGCAGGGAGCTCTGTCTGTAAATTGGTCCATTTTAGTGTGAGTTTAGAATTTAGTGTGATTTAGTGATGGATCGACTGCAAAATGTAAAATCGTATAAATATAAATGTCAATACAGGTATTAATGTAAATATCAATAAGTGTAAAGATACTAGTGCATCAGCTGTAATCTTGAATCTCTATTAACCTGAATGTTTGCGTCAGTAGTTATGACGTGTTAGAATGTTGATGAACGTGCCAAAACACATTGGTGTGACGGTACGCGCTAAAGGGTTAAGACCCATCCAATCTAAATTTAAGACTTTTATTAATAAAAACGTATTCAAGGCATTAAGACTTTATAAGGATCAGCGGCCACCCTGAGATTGCGAGTTAGATCCCCGGTGATGCCACAGCCATCTGTGGGCAATGACGACGGGAGCTTGAGATGATGTGGTGGCACTTTACATGATTTGCTCGCCTTCACCCCAATATCATGTGGTTTTGGAGAGTCCTAGACGACTAAACTGAGGGAAAAAAAAAATAGAATGGTGGTTAGAACTTACCCTCTTTTCCTTTGAACCGCTCCTGGTCGTATCTGTTGTAGGCAGCTGGGACTGGCTGTTTATTCCTAATAGACGGATCCTTGGAAGAAACAGCAGTTGAACTCATAGTTAGTGAAGGTCAAAAGAAGAAAGAGTCATTGGTAGATTGCACATGAGGACATGAGGGTTTAATAACCCATAGAAACTATATTGAACTATTCTAAACAGGGTAAAGCAACATGACACTGGAAGCTGGACTGTCTCATGGAAAAGATAAATCCAGAAGGCCTTCATGACATTTCGAACATCTTTTCTTGAACGTTGATGCTGCAGTGCTTCAGCACGGCAGCTTTAGGCCTCGTACACAAGGACGTTCGAAATGAACGTGCTCTGAATGCCATAGGCATTTTTGTGGCGTTTGGTAGTGGCGCTTGATCGACGGCAGCGAGGCGTTCAACTAGCATTCGTCTGACGCTGTTTAACGCCAGCCTGCAGCCCAATTTGTAGTTTCGTATATTGACCTGTGGGGGCAGTAATTATTCTGTCCAGAGTGTTTACACGTGGATTGTCTTTGTGAATAGTTCTGCATTACATGGATTCCTATGCTTTGTTAAAACTAAGCTTTGACATTTTTGTTTTTTTAAAATCCTCCTGAACAAACATCCCCGCCGATACTGGGTTCACCCACAACGTCAGGTCAAATAGACATTTTTTTGTGATTTTTGAAGACATGCGAAGATTTAAACATATTCGTATCTCTATATGTTTATTATTACTATTATTAATAATATTAATATTTATTATTATATATAATAATTAACAACAACAACAATAATAATAATAAATATAATAACAATGTTTATATAATATAATTTATTATAATAAAGATAACTGATTTAAATCTAGATGTTTATTATAATTATTCTTCATAATAATAATAATAATAATAATAATAATAATAGTAATAAACACATTCCCTGTGGTGGGCTGGTGCCCTGCCCAGGGTGAGTCCCTGTCTCGTGCCCGTAGACCCCGGGATAGGCGCAGGTACCCACGGCCCTAGTAAGGATTAAGCGGTTACAGAAAATGAATGATTATATAAACACTTTTAGAATCATGGGACATATCGGTCCTCCAGAACGTCAACCGAACACCATGTGAACGCCATGTAAATACAACGGCAACGTTTTCCTCGCGTTCGTTGGGATTTTGATGCCAAGAAAACGTTGCATGCAGTGTTTATTTGACGCCACCCGAACGCACAGCCGGCTGAACGCCGGTGCTGAACGCCCGTGTGGACGCTTTGATTTGCTCCAATGAGCAGAAAAACGGTCGGCGTTCAGTCGGCGCTCACCTGGCGCCACGAACGCCAGAAAAACTCCTGGTTCAGACGTCCATGTGAATGAGGCCTTAATCTTGTCGAACATGGCATGACGCCAATGACCTCATACAGTGCCCAAGTACTGGGCAACATTTAAGACCCCTGTTTATACCTGGCATTAACACAGCGGCGCTAAGTGTGGATAATTATTAATTTAATATCTCTGATGACATTGCTTCTGAAGTCCACAAGATGTGCAAGACCTTGTTCTTCTCTTGCATCAGAGCAGAAATACATAATGAAACATCTGCAACCGTAACAATATGGCATCAGGGACAAATATGGCAATAATTTTGTCTCATTGCCTCTGTGGCAACTCCCACCCCAAGGCAAACAAAAGATAACAATTTGGTTCCCAAAAGGCACGTTACTGACAGATACAGCTAAGAATGGTTCCTTACGCTGAGCAGTTTATAAAGAATCAGAAGGGGTAAATAATATCAGCTCTGAAAAATAAGTTACTAAATTAAATTAATTAATTAAATAAGTCAAAGGTACAGGTGTTAATACCGCTATCAAACAATTTCAAACAAAACCATGTCCATTACAGGCAGGAGTCAAGACTGAGATCTAATTAATATTGTTAAACCCAAAACAAATATGTTTTCCCCGAAGCCCCTTGGTGGGACATAAAGGTACTGCAGGTTGGCCCAAAGTTCATTTACAGTAGAACAAATAATAATAATAATAATAATAATAATAATTTTCAATTTTGTAATTGAGTTTGAAATGGTCAAATATTTGTTTAAATATGTACATTTTAAAAAGTAATCAGTGGACTCTTGAGAAAAAAAGATGGCGTGTTGAATAGAGTTTTAATTAAGGGTCTGTGGGGGTTGCAAAGAGTTTCAGATCCCAAAAGGCCGCAGTGTTCTTAGGTTTGGGAACGATTGATCCTAAAAAAAATTTGAGTATTTACTTCTCTCACTTGCTGAACTACCAGTCAGTTGGCGGCCTGCTTCCTGAGAAACGGGAAAGTAACATGTACAGTCACGGTGCCGTGTTAAACTACAGGAACGTCCTGTGATTCTGAGATGTGCCACTTTCAGTGGTATCCTCCCTGGGTTGACCAAGCTTTCAAGCACTATTCCTCATTTCACTCAAATCAGTTCTAAACCTGCTCTCAGCAGAACATTCCACGGCTCAGAGTTTTGGTCTTTAATGGGTTAAATGACTGACACTCTCTCAGGATGGTGGAACTTCATTTCAAGCTTCATTTACTTGACAAATGACAGCAATTCAGAAAAGCTGCTGGTGTTCCACACCGACCATCCGAAATGACAGCAAGTCTGATTAACTCAAGAGTGGACATCACCTTCTCCTCTCCAGATTTTGTCTAGATAAGTTTCCTGAAGCATTCAATCTTCCAAAAAGGGATCTTTCAATGTTTCGCGGTTTAAAAAGGTTCTGTGTCTTTATAATTACCTCCGTCATTGATTTTTCCCCTACTCTCTTAAAAACGAAGATAATAAGAAGGGTACTTTGTAGCAAGGCATCTCCAAAGAACCAGCTTTGGTTCCCCTTTCAGTGGAGGGATCTTTAAAGAGCCATGATGTGTGAGTGTTGAGAAACAGCTCAAAGAACTACAAATTGTATAGTTTCTAGACTTTTAGGGAAGACTGAGTAACCTTTCACTTTAACCCTTAGAAAATGAGCGACACGGATCCGTGGCAGAAGCACGAAAAATGGTAGGTTGCTGTCATACAGCAAAACAACTCCTTATACAGAAGTTCCCCCGGTTTGTGTTGATGCTCAAGGTGTCAGACGTCATGCTGAGCTTTGTGTGGTGTTCCTATGTCACGTAGAACCAAAGTTATTGTAATTTAAAAAACATATAATAATAAAAACCGCTACTGGGGTTTAAAAATGGCATCACACACAAACAACCAAAAAGAACAAAAATTAACAAATTTCTTCTATTTTAGGGTTTAAAAAAAAAACAAAAAACAAAAAAAAAAAAAACACAAGATCTCTATACACGGAAGAACTTTCAGGACAGACTCCGCCCACAAGTGGGAGGGGAAAACGCACAGAGGGAGGGGGTCCGGAGAGCGGCCGAGTGGTGGCGCGCCGAGAGAAAGAGCAGCAAACGGCGAGCGTGAAGGAGAACAAACACCGGTTTTAGACTGTTTTACACCATTTATATTCACTGAAATCTGATTTTACGAATATGCTCTGAGTTCTAAGGGTTAAGGCAGCAGAACTGTTATAAGGCCATGCCATGAGCCATCTCGAAACCTTTATTTTTAGCTTGTGACAAGGACAAGAACCATCCAGGAGTCTTTATTTATAAGAGTGCAGTGTAAATAAACACTAAGAGGTCGGGTCTGAAGCGTATTTTCTCTCTTACCGTCTGGGTTGGGTTCTGTGTTGGCCTCTGTTCGGGAGCGCGGCCCTCTTCTCTGGCCTTTACTGACTGTAGGATGGCGAAGATGCTCTTGGAGAAGTTCTGTAGAGTCAAAACACAAAAGAGGTTACAATTTAGGATAAATGCAGGACGGTAGGGAACACAGAGGCTTTTCAGGATGTATGTGTATAATTGTGGGCTAAAATGTATCAGTACTGCACCCATCAGCTTCACCTGCAGGACGGTTTTCATAATTTTTGATTCTTTTTGTGATTTCACCCAATGTTCTCCCTCTCCGGTACCCAGCATGCATTATGCAAACACATTACATAACCAGGCGGGGGTTCCTAGTTTTCACTCACAAGACTTTGGACAAAATGTAACAGAAGTAGCAATGGTTTAAAGCTGTTCCACCTCAACCCCTTCAAGAAACACAAAACTCAACACTTCTATTTTGTCAACATTTCCTTTTTTTACTGACTTATTTTTATTAACTTTTTCACAAACTCTTTCTTCTATCTATCTATATGTTACTTCTTATATCTATATTTTGCTACTTTTACAAAGGCAATATTGTAGCATGCATTATACAAATATATATACACACATACATATACATATATATAACATGCATGTTACAATAATAATGTATACATTTGAGTGAGAGAGTGAGCGCGTGTATGTAGGGCTGGGCGATATGGCCTAAAATCTATATTGCAGTATAATTTGAAGCATGTGCGGTAACGATATATATTGCGAT
>JBBPCZ010073634.1:0-11920 GCA_037974445.1 Brycinus macrolepidotus | reverse complement strand
TGTTCTGTTCACCTTGCTGTTGCTGGAATACACATACACACAGAGTGGCTTCTCTCTGCTGTTGATGAAGGCTACAGCCTCGTCTGCGTTCTGGACACTCAGGACAGGCAGGACAGGGCCGAACATGTCCTGCTGCATGATGGGGTCCGACTCTGCCACATCCACCAGAACAGTGGGGGCTTTGAACAGAATAGGAGACGACAGTGACGGCATGTTCTTTATTGCAGTCAAAGTCAATGCAAAGACAAACCACAAACATCACTTTTAGATCCTTTTAAGACAAGAAGATCGCATTTTTCTTATTTCAGCACAAGTGATCGTATCTCTAACACAGATTTAAAGAACACAAATTTAAATTTATGCAACATTTCAAACAGCCCTAATTAACAAGAGACTTGAAAGATCAAATTTGTAACAGTTCTTTATATACACTCTATTTACACATTATGAAAAGTTTTTAAAATCAGGGTTAGGGTTAGGGTTACAGTGGATAGAAAACACTGATTTAGTGATTAAATAAAATTGAATCATATTTACTTTTATCCATGCTTAAGAATGCTTTTCCATGAAAAATCTTGAATTTTGACCATACTTCTGCTCATTTTTATAGATAAGAGCATCACACAATGTCGAAATTTGACATTACTGAATAACTTGTTGTGACATGTCAAGTTTTTAAGCATACATTTTGGGCAGGGTTACCTATGAGCTACATTAGCATCGTACCTAAAGTGTGAAACTAACCGGACACCAAACTTCGTGTACAGAGAAAACGGCTTCTTCCTCCACTCACCTATATATTTCTCTGCCTCGTTCACCTGCCCACCCACTGCCACCTTCCCGGACCTCCAGAAGGCGTCCCTAACCCTGCCGAAGGTCTCCTCGCTCACTAGTCGGCCAAAGCTTTTGGACTCGCGGGGCTCTGGGCCGTAGAACTGCTGCAGAGCGCAGCGCAGAGCCTGGATGAGGCTCTCGCAGACGGCCGCATGGCACAGGATGTAGTCTGGAGCCACGGCACTCTGCCCAGTGTTCTGGAAGCGAGCCCAGGAGATGCGGCGCGCCGTGGTGTTGATGTCACACTCATGATCCACATAGCAGGGGTTCTTCCCAGTCAGGAGCAGAGTGGTGCGGGCGAGGGTCCGCGCCGCCGCCTGGGCCACTTTGAGCCCGTCTTCCCTGGTGCCTGAAAGACAAGATACACAGTTACACTGTAATACAGCAGCACAAATCAACACTATTCAGGACATTTACGGGTATAACCCATAGTATTATAATGTTTTTCTACTGGCACAAGGAACCGCTCTGTACCGCAAACAAATGTTTTTCCATTACAAATAAAAAGACCCGAACCCGAGCCGCTGGACGGCAGGGCTGAAAGCTGGCCGCAGCCGAGCTGACTGCATCACTGCATTCTGATTGGTCGAAATGTTTCATCACAGCATGGAAAGAGGACACTGTTTATTTACTGTCTGCACAAAAAACAACAATGGAGACACAAACCAACAACTAGGAAGTGGATGAAGTTCAAGCTCGACTGTCTGGGCTGAAGACAAATTTCAGTGTGAGTTTTCTACAAATTTATCTTTAACGCTGTGAGAAACGCGAAGGTGAACTAGGATGTTAAAAACTCAAACTATAAATAATAAAAGACCACAATAACAAAAGCGGCTCTGACTGTGTGGAGAGAATTGAGTTAGAAACTCCGTTACTGGACTGGGATACATTGGAACATTAAAACCTGATACAACTTCAGTACCATCACAGTACAGTTGTAACATTCACAGATATGGACCCAAATGCAGAATAAAGAATATAAAGTATATTGAAATACAAAGTCCACAAAGGCAAAAAGGCAATATTCCAAAAACGTAGAAAAGAGTCAAAAAAACAGAATATCAGACAAAAGGCAGTCAAAGTTAAGTCCACAAGGCAAGAGGGGTAATACAAGGTCCAGAAACGGGTCAAAGGAGCACGGGGAAAAACACAGTCCAGAATACAGAGAACTACGCTTGGTAACTCGGTAGGGCTAGTATACTTCGCACCGGAAGATAGTCCTGCAGGTCTATATATATAGTACCAGGAAGCCTACTACTCAGGCGAACTTGATCTCCGCCCTATGGGCCTGGAGCTGTAATCTGGAGAGGGCTGTCTGGGAGTCTCTGACTGGGACCCCACCTCTAATTCCATACCAGGCCTTACATTATCCCCCCCTTCATGGGAGTCTCCAGACGACCGAGGGTGACGAGCGGGCGGACGACCACGGCGTTGAGGGGCCAGTCGATCAGGACGGGAACTGTGGAACTCAGCGATGAGACTGGGGTCCAAGATGTCATCAGCGGCCGTCCACGACTGTTCCTCAGGGCCATAGCCCTCCCAATCCACGAGATACTCCAGACGGCCCCTGCGCCTACGTGAGTCAAGAAGCCCACGGACCCGGTATGCAGCCTCACCGCCCATGTCCAAGGGGGGAGGAAGCTGACGATCCATGTCCGGCGGGTGCATAGGACTGTAAAATACCGGTTTAAGCAATGAAACATGAAAGGTGGGTGAAATTCGATACCTGGGAGGAAGCTGGAGATGATAGGAGACAGGGTTGATGCGTTTTAGGATTTTGAATGGCCCAATATACCGGGGCGATAATTTCTTAGAAAGAAGTCTCAATTTCAGATCTCGCGTTGACAACCAGACTCATTGTCCCGGCTGGAACAGGGGGGTTGGATGACGGCGGTGGTCGGCGTGCAGTTTCTGTCGTCGGACAGCCCGTTGCAGTTGCACATGGGAAGCCTCCCAAACCCTACCACTCCTACGGAACCAGTCGTCCACCGCTGGAACATTGGTGGATTCAGACTCCCGAGGCAAAAATGGAGGCTGGAACCCTAGAACACATTGAAAAGGGGTAAGTTTAAGAGAGGAATGGCGCAAGGAATTCTGAGCGTACTCGGCCCAGAATAGGTATGTCGCCCATGAATGCTGATTTCGGGAACAATATGAGCGAAGGAATCGGCCAATTTCCTGGTTGAGTCTTTCGACCTGGCCGTTACTCTGGGGATGATAACCTGACGTCAAACTGACATTAACTCCCAAACGAGAGAAAAAAAGAGTGCCAAACCTGAGAGGTGAATTGGGGACCACGGTCAGAGACGATATCCTCTGGGTTGCCAAATAGACAAAAAACCTCCCTTACCAATAATTCAGCAGTTTCTAAAGCCTTTGGTAGACCTGGTAAAGGAATGAGATGGCACATTTTTGAGAACCGGTCCACCACTACCACGATGGCCGTATTACCCTCAGATTCTGGGAGGTCTGTGATGAAATCAATGGCCACGTGTGACCAGGGACGTCGGGGAATGGGTAGTGGTTCCAAGAGTCCAGTTGGAAGTTGTCGTGGGGTTTTAGATTGCACACAAACAGGACAGGAGAGTATAAAATCTGTTACATCCTCACGAAGGGAGGACCACCAAAATTTGCTAGAGAGTAACTCTATAGTTTTCATGATCCCAGGGTGACCAGTGCCTAGGGTCGTATGGACCCACTGTAACAGGGTTTTACGGAGGTCAGATGGCACAAACAATTTACCCTCAGGTGTCTCCACAGGAGGAGGAGTGTTTCAGTTGACCACTTCTATTTGTTCCACCACCTCCCATCGAACTGGAGCTACGATACAGGCAGGGGCAAGACGGTGGTGATGGTTACAGGTTTCTCATGCTCATCATATTGACGTGAGAGAGCATCAGCCTTGATATTCTTGGAGCCTGGTCGGTAAGTCACTATGAACTGGAATCTAGAGAAAAACCAGAATTCATCTGGCCTGGCGAGGCCAGAATTCAGCCGCTTTGCCTCCCGTAAATACTAAAGATTACGATGATCAGTATACACAATGAAGGGGTGCTTTGCTCCTTCTAGCCAGTGTCTCCACTCCTCCAAGGCTAGTTTAATGGCTAAAAGCTCTCTGTCTCCCACGCAGTAATTTTGTTCAGCCAGTGAGTTTTCGGGAGAAAAATGCACAGGGGTGTAACTTAGGTGGTGTACCCTGTCTCTGTGAGAGTATAGCTCCTACTCCTACCTCAGAAGCATCTACCTCCACTTCAAAAGGTAATGTCGGATCGGGTTGCTGCAAAATTGGAGCAGAACTGAACAATTCCTTGAGAGTCTGGAAGGCATTATTGGCTTGGGGAGTCCATTCCAGCTTTCCAGATGATTGTCGGAGTAAAGAAGTGAGAGGTTCGGCAACCTGACTGAAATTGCGGATGAAACGTCTGTAGTAATTAGCAAAACCAAGGAAACGTTGCAGATCCTTGATGTTCTTGGATTCAGGCCACTCCAGAATGGCCTGGGTCTTCTGAACTTCCATCTGGATAGTCTCGACACCTAATACGTGACCCAGGAAAGAGCTGGAGGCCTGGTGGAAGACACATTTCTCCCCCTTTACGTAAAGTTTGTTCTCCCATAACCTTTGCAGGACCAGTCTGACATGGTCAACATGAGAATGAGTATCCGGGGAGAAAATGTCTCGGAAGATCTCATCCATGAATGATTGGAACACGGACGGAGCATTTGCTAATCCGAACGGCATTACAAGGTACTCATAGTGTCCTCTAGTTGTGATAAAAGCGGTCTTCCATTCATCACCCTCTCTTATACGGATCAAATTATATGCACTTCAGAGGTCAAGTTTTGTGAAGACAGTAGCAGTGCAGAGTTTTTCAAGTGAAGAAGGAATAAGAGGAAGTGGATAACGGAATTTAATGGTGACTTTATTTAGGGCCCGATAATCTATGCAGGGTTGGAGACCACCGTCCTTCTTTTCAACAAAAAAGAAACCAGAGGCAGCTGGAGAAGTTGAGGGTCGGATGATACCAGTTGCTAAGGCCTCCTCCACATACTGATCCATGGCTTCTGTTTCAGGAAGGGACAAGGGGGGAAGGCCTGCTTCGAGGAAGTGGGGCACTGGGTAATAACTCAATGGCACAGTCCCAGGGACGGTGTGGAGGGAGAGTTTTTTCAGGAGGAGAGCTAAAAATGTCTTCAAAGGCTGCATAAGCTGGGGGTATGTCAGTATTCTCAGTCAGTAAAGGCCTTTCTACTGTAGTGGCACGTATTGGAAGAGTCATACAGTCTTCTTTACACTTAGAGCTCCATGATTTGATCTCTCTGTCAGCCCAGGAAATACAAGGGTCCTGATTGACCAGCCAGGGATGCCCTAATACTACTGGGTCTAATGGAATAAATGGTCCTCCCAGTTGTTCAGCCAAGTTGCAGTCGATGAAATTGCCTGCGGCTCCGGAATCTAATAATCCTGTGGCAAACACAGACAGAGAGTCAACTGATAGCAGAACTGGCACAGTGAATTGTTCAGCAGTGAAGAGAGAGAGAGATTTGAAATGACTACCTGTTTCTTAACAGGACGAGTGGGACAGACTGAGGTACAGAACTCGAGCGCGAAGTCAGCTGCAGACCGGGATCCTTGACGTGAGTCGTACAGCTGGTCACTGATTGACTTTCCGGACGGCGGATGGTCAAAGACACGGCGAAAGGCATTGACAAAGGACTGTTGGAGTTCGAGCATGGGCTTTGGGCCGTCCACAACGCAGTAGCCCACTCCAGGGCTTTTCCGGTGAGTAATGAGATCATAAAGTGTACTTTGTCTCTGTCCGTTTGGAACTTTCTGGGTCGGTGCTCCATATACAAAGTGCACTGCATTAAAAAACCACTGCAGTGAGCAGGGTCTCCCCCAAAAAGTTCAGGTAACCCAAGCTTTAGCTCGCTAGCGGGCTGCCTAAGGGACGCAAACGCTTGGGCAAGTTCTCGTATGGCCTGCGTTTGTCCTGCTAAGACCTCCCGAAGTTCTGCTGGGTCCATCTTAAGGCAAAGTATTCTGTAACGTTCACATATATGGACCCAAATGCAGAATAAAGAATATCAAGTTTATTGAAATACAAAGTCCACAAAGGCAAAAAGGCAATATTCCAAAAACGTAGAAAAGAGTAAAAAAAAAACAGAAAATCAGACAAAAGGCAGTCAAAGTTAAGTCCACATAGCAAGAGGGGTAATCCAAGGTCCAGAAACGGGTCAAAGAAGCACGGGGAAAAACACAGTCCAGAATACAGAGAACTACGCTTGGTAACTAGGTAGGGCTAGTATACTTCGCACCGGAAAATAGTGCTGCAGGTCTATATATAGTACCAGGAAGCCTAGTACTCAGGTGATTTCGAGCTGGAGCTGTAATCTGGAGAGGGCTGTCTGGGAGCCTCTGACTGGGACCCCACCTCTAATTCCATACCAGGCCTTACAACAGTTTAGATACAGAACAGTTCCTGCATGCCTATGGAAAAGTGCCTGTATTTTACAGCAGCTTAGCTGATTCCGCTAGCTTTCAGTTTTCGGTTTCTCTCTGCGTCCTTCATCCTCAGGCTCTTACCTGAGAAGAAAATGTAATCAAATTTGAGTTCCACCAACTCAGGAACCTCATGGCCTCCTGCCAACACAGAGTGGTAACATTCCTAAAGGGACACAGACAGCATTACTAAGATCCTAAAATATGCTCTACAGGGTTCTCACATCTTCACAAACATCAAATTCAAAGACTTCTCAAGGAACCATAGGAACCATGTCTCTAAATGTTCTTGAAACTTCATGGTCATTCCGAAGTGCCATAGTGGGGATCATAACCTACTCGATGTTCAGTTTTCTTATTGGAACTGTTAAATGTCATCAGCAATAGGGAGTTTGCAGCAGAGCACAGACCATCACCAGTCAAACTTCGGGATACTGTTTTGTCAGCTTTATGATCTTTGGCATTTTGATAAAATATCTATACCTTCTTAAATTTCCAAAATAGCTACTTAGAGCACTAGGGAAAAACTTGTGTGTGTGTGTGTATGTGAGAGCATGTGTACAGTGTTGTTGTCTTACATTGTCCAGGTAAGCAGGCAGGAGCCGGTGCAGAAGCTCAGCTGTATGAGAGCAGATCTCTGATGGGCAGATTATCACACAGTTCCCTACAGAACAAGACATTTAGCAAAGCAATGAGCTTCACATGAATCCTGGACTGTGAAATTCTTATTATGTGCAGTAGTCTCACTTATTGGGTGCTAAATGTGCAATATCTAATTATTATTGTGTAATAGTCTTACCATGTGCAATATCACTACTTATATCAGTATTACTGATCTACTACTGATCTCTATTACAGCAATATCAGACTCCTAACCATTATTAATGTTACTAGTAATTCACTTAACAGTAAGTTATTTATCTACAGTACTAATATCCAGCATTTATGTATATAGTATAGTGTATTTCATACTGAGTTTTTTCTGCAGAGTTTTTACTGGATTGATTCAGACTTTATATTTTATATTGTTCTTGTCTCTGTGCAGTTGAAACATAAGCAATTTCCTCCTGGATCAATGAAGTTTTCTGATTCTGAAACACACCTGTACGGACTCTTACTTACCTGCTGCAATAGCGCCCACCAGTGGTACCAGACAGAGCTGCACTGGGCTGGTCCAGTTTCCAATGATCAGCACGACTCCTAAAGGCTCACTGACCACCATGCAGTCATCAAAGGCTGTGGCCTGGGATAGACAGGAGAGACACTCAAAATAACCCCTCTGCATCTTCAATAAACATGCCCATATGTTGTAGACACACACACAAACATACATATATTTTACACACATTCATGTAACTTTGTGTATAGTGTGCTGTCCTTTTATGTTATATTGTTATATAGTTTTTATTGGTTATGTTGCTTCAACTTTGTTCTGTCTACTTTGCTGTAGACAATGCAAATTTCCCACCAGTGGGACTAATAATCTAAGCTCTCATCAATATAATCAGATTACAACAGACACACTGTAAATAAGAATAACTGAAGTCAAAATAATATGCCTACAGAACTAAATAAAAACATTTTCCATTTTTAATCTCTTTTTATGAATAACTGATCAAATTTCAAGAAAAGAAGAAAACTATAAGGCCATCACGTAGAGAGAATTTCACATCATTAAACATACTTCATAAAAATACTTAAAATCAGAATCAGAAAACTTTATTGATCCCGGAGGAAATTATGTAAAAGTAAATTTCATGTGAGATGGAACACATTTGTTATCAACAAAACCAAAAGTAGTCAAGCAAAATAAACAATAATTCAGTAATATTACTATCAGGCCCTGATTAAGAATTTGCATTTAAAAGACTGTGTACTATACACAGTTAACCACAATAGACAACCTACCACTAGAACTAAGGACTGATTACTATACTGAAGAGATCCATTACTACACCATTCAAGCATAACCTGATCTGATCTCAGTAGATCTTATATGGCACGATAAGAGGAGAACTGACCAGCGATCAGAAAGTAAACATTAAAAACAACAAACACGTAATCTGAGGTGCCAGTACAGTCATGGTCAGTCGAGGTTCTGGAAAAACAACACAAACATCAAGCCAAGCCCATAAGACTGAGAGCCTGTGAGGGTCTGTGCTCTAAGCTGCTTTGACGTTCTGGAGGAAACACAATGAGGGGCTTTGTGGCCGAAATGCAGAAAAGTTTTAAGTTATTCACCCAAAGCCTAATCCAAACAAAACTACATCCCTGCATGACCCTCTCTCTCCGTCTAATAAAACAAAATTACAATTCACAGAAACAACCTTCTCTTTCCTCCTTTCTTCCCATTCTCACTCATTTTTTAAATCAGTGTATCCCATTTTACAGCATCTCTGGTACCACACATTCACAAACACCCCCATTTTAACCCAAAGAAGGGCTTGTTAATGTGATAGTGAGCTGAATCAGATGTATTAAGGCAGTGAAAAAAATGTGTAGTGTAGTGGGACTTCCAGGTGCAGGACTGGGAACCCGTCTTATATGGTTCTCTTACCCAGTTCCGCTCCATGCGTTGGGGCTCCATCCATTTCTTCAGGTTGCTAGCTGCATGAAGAGCCTCGTTTTTCACCACCATCAGCTCTGACATTACAGTCTCAAAGCGAGGCTAAAAAAATGAAGAATAAAATATTATAGGCCAATTTTTTTTTTTTGACAATATGTAGGACAAGAATCAACTAAACCCTTATAGTAATCACAGAAATATACTTAGGAATTTCAGCATTAGAGCATAAAATCAAGTTCCTGCGTAAAATACCTTTAACAAAATCAGCACTAAGTTAATAACAAATAGGCTAAAATGATCAAACTAAAGATGTAACCATTTAATATCCATACTATACTCAAATAAGCATATCGTGACAATGTCTTGTTACTGAGTATTGATTGTCACAATATGCTTTTTTGAGTATATTATGGGTATGAAATGGTTACATCTTTAATAGGCTGGACATTATATCCTACTCATTACTAACTTAAAGAGTGCTGATTTTGTTATATGTAGTTTGGGAACAGCATGATGTTCCTACATGATAAATCACACACTGGAAGGTCTTGCCAAAGCACCTTAAGATCATTTTCTACCTTTTTGACATCACGGTCGAGGGCATCCACAAAGTCACACTCGTGCTCCAGCAGCATCCTAACCACAGCCTCCAGCTGGACCAGTCTGAAGCTCTCTGGAGCCGGGCGTCCTGCATGGAAAGCTGCTCTGGCTCTCTTCAGGACGTCCAAACATGCTGATGGACCTGTCTTCAGAAACGGCTCTCCAGTCTTGGTCCTGGAAGAAAAGGAGAGTTCAAAGTAACCCAAAAAACTCTCACACACTTCAATTCAACAAAGAGTCCCAATACCTAAAGTTATACTTCACTACCTCTTCAGAAAATGTCATCAGAAGTCAGTTAAACAAGGTTCTAGGGTGTACTAACTCACACAGACCACATATTCTACACCTACCACTTAACTTTACCATTAACCACTGAAATAAACCCAGTAACATTAACAAAGCTGGCAGGTTTTTCTATAAAGTTACAGTACACTTTATTTTCGTCCCCTAATACACCTGAACCGATTCAAACTCTTTCCCAAAGCCTTTATGAGGTTAAAATAAGTGTCTCAGGACATAAAAATATGGAAAAAAGCTGCTGAAGCACTAGCTTGACGTTAGCTAATTAAGTAGTAAGCTATTTTCTCCGACTTTGCACTTAATATTGGTTTACTACTCACGTTTACTGTTCTACTATCACTTTAAGGTCTATTTATCCCTCAAAAGTAGTTCTTGTTTTAATTTTGGTGTGGTTTTTTTTTTACCTTTTTATGCATAATGCAGTCTCTCAGACGCTAAATTAAAGAAAACAGACTAGCAGTGAACAGGGTGACGGTTAAAATCGTTAGAATTCAAATTCAAACTGAAAATGGAGTCTCGCGCTGTTTGTGATTGGCTGCGAAGAGACAGCGCGGGAAACCTGGCTGCATCCCAAACAGCACACTACACACTAAACACTGTAGAAATGGAACACAAGATTTACTTTAAGTGTACGTTTGTTGGTTTTATATATATATATAATATTGTTTTTAATCTTATGTAACTAACATACATATGTATGTGTCTGTATATTATTGAGAATTCTCTCTCTCTCAACATGTATATATATATATATATATATATATATATATAAACACACACTACATGGACAAAAGTATTGGGACACTTCCAGTGAAGGACAATCTTAATGCTTCAGCTTACCAAGACATTTTGGACAACACCATGCTTCCAACTTTGTGGAAGAACCTTTTCTATTCCAGCATGACTGTGCCCCAGTGCACAAAGCGAGCTCCATAACGACATGGCTGGATGAGTTTGGTGTGGAGGAACTTGACTGGCCCACACAGAGCCCTGACCTCAACCCCATCCAGCACCTTTGGGATGAACTGTAACTGAGATTGCGAGCCAGGCCTTCTTGTCCAATATCACTGCCTGACCTCAGAAATGCTCTACAGAATGCATGGACACAAATTCCCATAGAAACTCCAAAATCTTGTGGAAAGCCTTCCAAGAAGAGTGGAAGCTGTTCTAGCTGCAACTCCATATTAAAGTCTATGAATAATGACACAAGAATAAAGTGTCCCTGTTGGTGTAATGGTTAGACGTCCCAATACTTTTGTCCATATAGTGTGTTTGTGTGTATATATTTAAAGTTGATTATACCACTTAATTTTAATTAATATAATAAATATAACATCACTTAAGTCCATAACAGCTTAGATCTGTCTTAAATAAGCTCATACAAAGAACCAAGCCGTGATCACAAAACTGAATAAAATAACCTTCTGAATTAGTATTTTTTTTATTTATTAAAACAGACTAAACTATTACAACTAGATTTAAAAAGCAGCTGGAAACTACTCAACACTTTCCACTTCAAATATTAGCATATGTGAGATTTTCTTCTTCATTGTCCTTTTTGATAAATAATGCAATATTTTAGTTATTCATCATTTAAACCATGCAGCAGGTGTGGACTCAGGACTGGCAGTGAGGACACCCACTCAGATGGAGACCCACTCACCTGCGTAGGGCTTTGAACCAGCGGGTCGGGCTCGGTGGAGAATTCATCACTCCTCAGCTTCAGCATCAGACCTTAGAGTAGAGGAACCACAGAGGAGCACACTGAGACACACTGAGACACACTGCACTGCAGGCCTGCATGCAGACGCATTGTGAAATAAGCAGCAGGTCTTACATAAACAGCTTTACACATGTGATCAGTCTCAGACCACTTTCAGCGCATTCCCTGCATTCTCAAACACAGCTCTGAGTAGATCTCAAAGATCATCCAGGAGGCCCAGGGCAGCACCACACTGCACTCAGGAAAAGAGACAAAGCTGAAAAACTGTGTATATACACACACTCCAGTCATTGTGTGTTTGCATGCTGTACTGTTCGAGTGTCTTGAGGAACAGTTCTCCAGGCTTCCTGAAGGACTTTCAAAGCCTCTCATTTCCAGTCCAGTCCCTGAACCTGAC
>JBBPCZ010073594.1:0-11921 GCA_037974445.1 Brycinus macrolepidotus | reverse complement strand
TTTTTATTTGGAAATTAGGAGATATACTGTCAGCAGTTCTTAAAAACAAAGGCAAAGCTGTTCAGTTCAATACTTATAAAGATAAAACCTGAGAACTGAACATGGTCTCTTATTTTTTTTCCGGAGCCGTAGAGACAAACACACACACAGACACACACATCTGGCACGTTTGGTTGGTATCATCAGGAGTTTTTTCCAACCGAAGTTTGAAGAACCATGCCGACAGGGCAGATTAGCACGAAGTTTCAATCAGCCTGATTAGCCGTGATGGCCTGTTTGCTGACTCTGAGTCAAAACAAACAGCTGGTGGAAAAAATATCCTCTGCAATAAAAAGCGCCAGTTCCCTCACTCAGTTAGAACGGGAAGTTTCCAGAGGGAAGCAGCCGTTCCTGATCAAAGGCTTGTATTACTCAAAACGAGGTTACGCTGCTGCTCTTGGTTTTCAGAGAAGCAAAATAGGAATCTTGTGTGGAAGAGAGAAGCCGCTTCCGTAAACAATCCTTCAGTTCAGGCCAGTTAGCACTTCAGCCACTGATCCCTGGACACGATGCAGATCAGGGTTAAAAAGTTACACATAATGTTCCAGGTCACCTTTTTGAATTTTCCAACTACTGTTTGACTTTCTGTTACTTTTTCGGCTTAGAAAAAATGGGAACCCTTTCTGGTAAAGGACAGAATTCACAATTCTACAAGACTACAGACATAAACCTACTGTAATATTTAAAAAAGGTTTATTCCAAATAAAGCGTTATTTGTCATATGGGCTGCTTTCATCCAGTTCTCCCCTGAAAATATAAAAAGAATACACACCTTTGGAATAAGCCTTTATCAATGAATACAGCAAAGTGTTGTTCTGTTTTTTACGCTTCCCTAAGTTCTAGATATTAACTAGGTGTGGTACACCCTTGGTCAGCTGACTGAATGACCACACTGAGTAAAAAACTGGGACCGAGTGCATAATTATGAGCTCATGCATCGCTAACTATATTTAACATATTGAAGAGCTGTAGTAAATATATGCAGGTTTCACTGTTTGGGAAATGTTCCAGGTTCTTATCATTTACTTAGAGAGCCTTCGGATTACTTTCCTGCTTGAACACAAAGTGAAATTTAGTGTGAATTTGTTGGTATCCACCACCTTATGGCTCCAGATTTGGGTTATTTTACTATTTACTTATCTGCTTAATAGCTAGAACAAGAGCATTTTGGTATGATTTAACTGAACTGTCTTGGATCTCACGTTTACCCAGAATGTTGTCCTAATACTATAATATAATACATATATTTATATTATAATAATATATAAGAATACTATAATATATATATATATATATTTAACTCTCAGTTTAATGTTCATCAGTGTGTCCTGATTGGTGTGTAGAGCAGGTTTTAAATAATGATCTGGAAAAGTTAAAAGCTCCTACTCAGCCTTAAAAGTGGTTTCAACATCTGAAAGGTTTGAGTGTCCCCAAACTTTTGACAGATATTTTTTCTCCATGTAAGTTTTAGGGCGCCTGAGGCAAAGCAGTTGAGGTCAGTGTCAGAAAATGCAGGACCAGTCCAGTCAATTTGATTGACTCCTCTGTGCTCAAGTGGGGGAAACCCGTCAGAGAGCGGGCGTCTCCCGCCACGGGCTGGGAATCTGCCAACTAGCATTAGCATTAGCATCACTCCCATAACCAAGCGCCAAGGTGAAGCGCACTCCATTTTAATCAGTGCTGGACAGGAAGACTCCCTGATCTCTGTCATATTGCAGTTATCATCGCATGTTCTGAAGAGGGACGGCATAATCATGACCACGATGAGGCTGAGATTTACTGCGACTGTTAATGATCAGATGGAGGAAAATCATGTTAGCCTAGAATAAACAGAAAGAATGACCTCCAGAATGGCAAATTTGGTCCAGGAAGATGCTGGATATCCAGTCAGATGCAAAGGTTTGGGCATCCGTGGTCAGATTACGCCTTTATGACATTGGAGAAGAAAACACGAAATGTGGCTTGGCAGAAGATATATTTTACTTTTTCAGGATGTTGAACTCAAATAAATAGAAAATGTGCATTCAAAGTAGCAGGAAAATGCCATATTTTAGTATTAAATGTGGTCCAATTCTAATACTCACATGCCAATAATAGGTGTTTTCAGTGGTAGACAGGGGTCAGCATGGGCACTCTGAACGGTCTGCAGCCCCATACGCAGCAGGGGGCACTGCACTGTGTGTTCTGACCCCTTTCTATCAGAACCAGAATGAGAATTTTCAGCAGTTTGTGCTACAGCAGATCTTCTGTGGGACCAGAAAAGACAGAATAGCTTTTGCTCCCCACGAACATCAATGAGTCTTAGGTGCCCACCACTTGTCCTTCCGTGAAGCACTTTTGGTAGGTACTAAGACCACTGCATACCAGGAACACCTCAAAAGACCTGGTGTTTTGGAGAAGCTCTGATCCAGTCATCCAGCCATCACATTCTGGGCCCTGTCAAAGTGTCTCAGATCTTTACACTCATCCATTTTTCCTGCTTCCAACATCAAATTCAAGAACTGACAGTTCACTTGCCGTCTAAAATCTCCCACCTCTCCATAGGAGCCACTGTAATGAGAGAATATTTTCACCTGTTAGTGGGTTTTAATGTTGTGATCAGTGTATATGATGCTACTAGTTATGAATATTAAATGATGAAGAGAAATGGAGGTAGATGGAGACATGTTCTCCATCAAAAAGTTTGAGAACTTTCCCTGAACCTCAAAATCCTGTTGTTTTGTTATGGATTTCTCTTGTCTGCACCTACCTCCCACCTCCTGCTCCTTACAGAAACGTCAGTCATGAGAGCAGAGTGAAAAATATTACTCTTCGTACCCTGAAGTGAGAGGTGTGAGGAGAATGCACCAAATAGAAAGAGAGATAAGTGAGTAAAAACCCCGTTCTCTTCTTGACCTATGTGACCGAGGGCCTGCGGCTCGACCTCCAGAGCAAATGTCTTCTCTTCATTTCTCTCAGAGAGCATAAATACAAGATACCATCACATAAACAGCACTGACCTGGAGGGTTTAATAAAGGGAACACAGGGTATCACAAACAAACAAACACCGCACATTCAGCTCCATAAAAGAAATATACCGGTACCAACTGCATCATAAAAAAAAGCTTTGTGAAAATAAATACTGTACATTTCACACAGAAGAATGATATGAAATTACGGGGCTCTTTTCCAGCCGGCATGCTCTTTATTGTTTTCCAACCTCAGTAGGCCGCTCCTGTTAGAAACGCATTGGGAAAACTAAAATGCACCTGACGTTCATGGAAAAAAAAAAATTAAAATTACTGTAGAGTATAATTCGGGAAGAAAATCTTTGAAATATATTATTTTATTGAAAAGGAAAACTTTTATGTACATACTCTCATACATCCATAATCATGATCTATGAAATAAAGAGTTCTCCACGAAGGGGAATTTCTCGTCCTCTAAAAAATACAAATAAATGGATCTGTCTCTTAGCACCTCCTCCGCTCCGTAACACAAAACTAGTATTGCAATCTTTTTTTCATTTTTTTTTTTAGGTAAACATTAAATACACTATGGAGAATATCTTTAATGAACACGCTATACATTATTGCATCGTCCAGGAGCTGCGAATGAGTTCAGTCTCGGTACAAATGAGGATTTTACATAGAGATGAAAGGCCTGTGGCTCTCCTGTGTCTGAAGGAAAGGAGTCAAAATAAAGCAAACAGACTCGATATAGCTTTTGAACACAAAAAAATGGAAATCAGTGATAACTCGTGTGTGTGTGTGTGTGTGTGTGTGTGTGTGTGTGTGTGTGTGTGTATGTGTGTGTGTGTGTGATTAGCCTGATTCAGACCGGATTACATTTCCATTGGGTTCTGGGCTAATGTGCTCTTTTACAGGTGCTACTACAGGGTGTGATTTTATTTCCGTCCAGATTGGCATTCTTGGTGTTTTTCTCCCTCCTAGAGAAGCTTTAAGCAAACGACGATGACAGGAATATCTATGGCTGTTTGGATTTTTACAGATTTTTGCACCAATTTAGTTCTGTCCAGGTCCACCCTCTAGCTAGGACTCCCCCAGTCAGATGAATGGAAAGGTGAAGATCAGCATGTGCTTCCTCCCAGTCACGAGAAGCTCCACCACCTCTTCAAACTGCAACTAATGCAGTGTCACTGGACAGCTTAACATCAGCTAACGGATGGATCTAGCACTGCAGTGAGGAGAGAGGGTCATGTGACACCCAGAGTAAAGTAAATAAGTAAAGTAAAGTGGCCCCTTATAGTCACGTGTGAACACACACCACAGCACAGCACACAGTGTGAACAGCGTGAAATTCTTTCTCTGCATTTTACCCTCAGTGGTGCCACTGGCAGTCCTGGGATTCAAACCCACAACCTTCCGACTGTGGGGCAACTCCCTAACCAGCAGATCACCAGATGTCCCAGATTTGAACCCGCAACCCTAATTACATTTGCAGCACTTAACAGCTTATAACTGATTATGATATTGCTCCTTTACTAAATTCAGTGCAATTTTTGGACAATTATGTTCTTTGCAGTAGCCATAGTTGTCTCTATTGGTTCAAGTCCCTAATTACAGGCTGAATTACCTACTAGTTTTCATTTTCATCCTGTCTGGAAACACGTATCTGTGATTTTCCACCATATACACTGTTTATAGTGGCTGTGTGTATCCAGGTTAAACAACTTTCGAATTGCAGACCAAAAGATAAAAGAGTCTCTTAACTGTTTCCATGGTCTAGATGGTAGAACTTCTACTCTCTACACAAGGAGAGCATCAGTGGGAGGAGAAGGCAGATAAAGTCCATGAGAAAAGATCCCACAGGCTGATTAACGATATAAACATTTCTATAAATCAACCTGTAGTTTTCTATGATCATACGATCATCAGGGAAAATACAACCCACTAGAAACTTGCAGTCATTTTATTGCTGTTTGGAAGTGAGTTTGATCACCAATTTTAAATTTGAATACAGAGGTTCCCCTGATAAACTAATCCAATCTGAATAGGGCTCCTGTGTTTGTGTTTGTGTGTGTGTGTGTGTGTGTGTGTGTGTATGTGTGTGTATGGCGGGTGGATTAAAACGCTTTACTACGAATGGACAAGTCAGGAATGAAATTTGCTCCTAAGGCTCAGTAAGGAAACTATAGTACAACATCAGAGCAGAAACCATGAAAGCGTTTGGTGACGAAAGCTTATCAACTACACGAAACGAGACAAAGCTGCATCACACACCCCCCCGACCACGTCTGAGCACGGAGAGAACACGTACCGCTCCACGGGGTTCAGCTCTGTGATTGTTTCCGGCGTTAGTCCAACACAGCGTGTGTGTGGATTTGTGCGTGTGTGTGGATTTGTGTGTGCATGTGCGTGTGTGCATGCATGCATGTGTGTCTGTGTATGTGTGTGTATGCATGTATGTGTGTCTGTGTGTGTGCGTGTGTATGCGTGTGCGTGTGTATGCGTGTGCGTTTATGCGTGTGTTTCTGTGTATGTGTGTCTGTGTGTGCGTATGTGTGTGTGTGTATGTACATGTGTATGTGTGTCTGTGTATGTGTGTGTGTGTGTGTATGAGCGTGTGTATGTACATGTGTATGGGTGCCTGTGTATGTGTGTGCATGTGTATGTTTGTGTGTCTGTGTATGTGTATGTGTGCGTGTGCGTACGTGTCTGTGTATGTGTGCATGTGTGTGTGCGTGTGTGTATGTGTGCGTGTGTGTATGTGTGTGTGTGTGTGTATTTGTGTCTGTGTATGTGTGCAAGTGTGTGTGTGTGTGTGTGTGTATGTGTGCGTGTGTGTATGTGTGTGTGTGTGTGTATTTGTGTCTGTGTATGTGTGCATGTGTGTGTGTGAGTATGTGTGTATGTGTGTGTGTATTTGTGTGTGTGTATGTGTGCATGTGTGTGTGTGTGTGTGTATGTGTGTGTGTGTGTGTGTGTGTGTATGTGTGTGTGTGTGTGTGTTTGTGTGTCTGTGTATGTGTGTGTGCGCGCGTGTGCGTGTGTGTATATGTGTCTGTGTATGTGTGCATGTGTGTGTGTGTGTGTGTGAGTATGTGTGCGTGTGTGTGTGTATGTGTCTGTGTATGTGTGTATGTGTGCGCGTGTGTGTGTGTGTATGTGTGTGTGTATGTGTGTGTGTGTTTATATGTGTCTGTGTATGTGTGTGCGTGTGCGTGTGCGTGTGTGTATATGTATCTGTGTATGTGTGCATGTGTGTGTGTGTGTGTGAGTATGTGTGCGTGTGTGTGTGTGCATGTGTGTATGTGTGTCTGTGTATGTGTGTATGTGTGCGTGTGTGTATGTGTGTGTATGTGTCTGTGTGTGTGTGCGTGTGTGTCTGTGTATGTGTGCGTGTGTGTGTGTGTGTGTGTGTCTGGAATTGTCTCAGCTGAATAGGAAGACCATGATCATTCAAGTCAATCAGGAAGCAGTTCAAACACTTTTTTTTTTTAATCCTTCCATGAGAAGCCGAACGCTCCCGCCGGCAGCTCGCCAGGACTCGACCCGTCCAGGAGAACCATGTCCTTAACCCCTTAAACCCTAAAGGCATCTCCACACTTCCATCCTTCTCAACATTTAGTCGTGTGCAATGGTTTTGGCGCTCCTGGTCCAATCTCAAGTGTTGTCATGCGTCCTCTGCTGTTTATCTGCTAAAGGTAACACACTGGGAGGAAAAATTAACATAAAATGTGTCCTGTGCAAAAGTATTTCTTCCCAGTATGTCAAACTGAGCAAATAAATAGAAATGATGCGCTAAAATTAAAGAAAAATGCCATATTTAAGTTTGTTCCCTGTAGAGGACGTGTCCTTATAGACAAAGTTTAATTCGACTGGAGCTCTGTACACGAGTGTTGTAAGACATGAAGGAATACTCTGGAATTTTTCAGACTAATCTCACATATTGTCCTGTTTAATGTCCTGGAAAATGTCTAAATCTGTATAGTATTAAATATTAAATAGTAATATTACTGTATAATTAAAGTCTAAATCTGTGTAATATCATCATCATACTATGAAAAATGGTGAAAAATACTACTAATACTTCTACTACTAATAATAATTAGAAGTAGCAGTATTAGTAGTATTTTTCACCATTTTTGTTATTGTTTTATTATTATTATTATTATTTTTTCAGATATTCAGATATGATTCTGGGTTTTCAGGGGGAAATTATCACTGTAAGAACTTTAAGAACTGCTTTGGGAGATTTGTAAGCTGTAGTGTTAAGAGTTTAGTGTTAGTTTCAAATTTCAAAAGATAAACAGTCGTGTAAATCAAAGACACCCACCCGATGGTCCACAGAAATGAATCCAGATTAGTTCACAGTTCCGGACTGTGGGACAGATGGAGGTGAGGGCGTTTTCCTTTAATGTTCCGAATTGGACAATAAGCCTAGAGTTTAAGGGGTTAAACGAACACACCTTCGCTCTTCGGGCCGCGCAGTTTTTTCAGTCCAGCCGTTACTCCTGTAGGGGGCGCTGTGTGGCCCACCTGTGCCTGTGCAGTGGGGATCAGAGGAACAGTCTCTCTCTGAGCCCAGCCGGCCGCCCCAGGGTCGTGACCGTGGCTCGTGACGTGGCCGGGGGGGAGGGGGGTCAGTACGGGGCGAAAAGGATGGAGCTGGTGGAGGGCCGCATGGGCCCCGGCGCCGCCCGCAGGAAGGAGGCCTGCAGCGTGGCCGACTGAAAGATGGAGGCGTTGGGGCGCGGGTGCAGAGGGAGGGAGGGCATGGTGTTCGGAGAGAACGGGCTGGAGAGGAAGGCTGGAGAGATGGGCTTCACCAGGTCCTTCTGCAGCGCCAGCTTCACCTGCAAAGAGGAGGACAAGAGCTGCTTACAGGGAAACGCAATGGGTCTCTCTCTCTCTCTCTCTCTCTTACACTCGCTCTCTCTTTCTCTCTCTCTCTCTCTCTCTTACACTCGCTCTCTCACTCTCTCTCTCTCTCTGTCACTCTCTCTGTCACTCTTACACTCACTCTCTGTCTCTCTTACACTCTCTCTGTCTCTCACTCTTTGTCTCTCGCTTTTTCTCTCTCTCTTACTCACTCTCTCTGTCTCTCTCTCTCTCTCGCTTATTCTCTTTCTCTCTCTCTCTCTATCTCTCTCTCTCTTACTCACTCTCTCTAGTTCTCTCTCTCTCTCTCTCTCTTTCTCTTTCTCCCGCTCTGTCTCTCCCTCTCTCACTATAAGGATCCACTTTACTTTACTTTACTTTTATTGGACATTACTGCGCTGCAGTTTGGAGATAAAGGCTGCGGGGTTTTGGAGAACGAGATGGCTGAGTTCTCTGCAGATGCCATCACACCCATCTCGCCTCCAAACTGTTTAACAGGCTTCAGTCTGATGCAGGTTTGCTCATTATGCCAAAATAATATTTTCGTAATGTGGTGGGAGTCGTGCGGCTCGGGGTCAGACTTTGCTGTTCAGACGCATCAAAACCCACAGAACATATTTTTAGCAGCTGCTAACAAGTAGCGCGCGAGTCGTCTCGCCACGGCCGATCCCTGAAACGCGAGAAGTTCCTGATGAGAGCTCTTGATTATAAAGAACATAAATAATGCATTACTGCCATGCTGCTGGAGCTGCGCTGCTGCTTGTTGTACGGACTGTATTTGGGCTTCAAGGGCTTGCCTGCCACCCGGTCCTTGTGCCTCCTGCTGGAGATGTGCTGCAAAAAGGAGAAAAGAAAGAACGGTCCAGAGTTTCTACCCACTTCAAACAGGCTGAAATTACATTCCACATTCTGTTTACTAAAATATATTTATTAGTGTTGACATGAGATCCAGAAATCTGTTTGAAAACAAACAAACATGCATCAAAAACTCAGCGTTTCAAATAAATGCCTAAATCAAGAACCCCCTCCCTCATTCGACACATCAGGATTACTGACGGGCCTTCAAGGGTGATTCACTCACTCACAGATTCACTCACTCACTCACTGATTTACTCACTCACTCACTGATTCACTCACTCACTCACTGATTTACTCACTCACTGATTAACTCACTCACTCACAGATTCACTCACTCACTGACTCACTCACTCACTGATTCACTCACTCACAGATTCACTCACACACTGATTCATTCACTCACTCACTGATTCACTCACTCACAGATTCACTCACACACTGATTCATTCACTCATTCACTGATTCATTCACTCTCACTGATTCACTCACTCAGATTCACTCACACACTGATTCATTCACTCATTGATTCACTCACTCAGACTCATTCTCTCACTGATTTACTCACTCACTGATTCACTCACTCACTAATTCACTCACTCACTCACAGACTCATTCATTCACAGATTCACTCACTCACAGATTCACTCACTCACACTCATTCACTCACTCACTGATTCACTCACTGATTCACTCACTCACAGACTCACTCACTCACTCTCTGATTCACTCACTGATTCACTCACTCACATGATTCACTCATTCACTGTTTCACTCACTCACTGATTCATTCACTCACTCACTGATTCACTCACTCACTGATTCACTCACTCACTGATTCACTCACTCACTCACTGATTCACTCACTGATTCACTCACTCCTTTATTCACTCACATTCATTGATTCCCACTTCTCACTCAATTGCTTACTGATTCACTCACTAATTCATTCACTTACTGATTCACTCACTAATTCATTTACTCACTGATTCACTCACTCACTAATTCATTCACTCGCTTTCTCACTAATTCACTCACTCACCGATTCACACACTAATTCATTCACTCATTCACTGATAAATGTGTTACATAAATACGTTACATAAATAAATTACATAAATAATCAAAAACGACCCACCAGAGGTTCGAGTTTTTGCTTTTTAATGTAAAAAACATTTCATAAAAATGAGATTTCTGACACAGTGTGCCATGCTGTATGCCGTAAATTACATAAAGTGCATATCAGAGGCAGAACCCGGCTCAGAGACTCCCGCTGCGCTCGGCTCCGGCTCCATTCGAACAGACTTGATGTGGCTAATCAAGATGGTCAGGAGTGTGAGAATATCACAGGCAGGTGTGTTAGATTAGATTACAGCCAGAACTGATCACCCCCAGCCTGCAGGAGCGCATAGTGTAGTGCTCCTATAAAGATACTCGTTTAAAGAAATTCTGCCGTTACATTATGTAATGAAGTAAAGCTTAATTGCAGGAATATTTCATTATAGTTATTTATGAAGTCCCTCAAGGACCTGCCTTATAACTCACATGAACTGCATTTACACACACCCAGGGGTTCAGTGTAGGGACTAGTAGAAGATAAGTGAATGTAAACATCATGGTTTGATTGTTTTTCTTTAGTTTACCGAAGCTTAATGCATTTTAAATGTGGCAAAACGTAAAAAACACATTAAAAAGCTGTAATCTCTGGATTCACATGGAGAGTCACGTTTCTCTAAATAAAGATGGAAGTCAGAAGCGCGATATGTTTCTCGTAGAGGCAGTCAAGGGTGCAGTGTCTAAACAAATTAGTCTTTGGATTCATTCACTCAAACACACACTCACTGATTCACCCACTCACTCATTCATTCACTCACTGAGTCACTCACTCACTCACTAATTCATTCATTCACTCACTGATTCACCCACTCACTTATTCGCTCACTCACTTACTCACTGATTCACTCACTCACTCACTAATTCATTCATTCACTCACTGATTCACCCACTCACTTATTCGCTCACTCACTTACTCACTGATTCACTCACTCACTTACTCACTGATTCACTCACTCTCTCTCTCACCCACACACTCACTGTCTCACTTATTCACTGATTCACTCACTGAATCACTCATTCACTTACTGATTCATTCGCTCACTGACTCACTCACTCACTTACTGATTCACTCACTCACTCATTCACTCAATCACTCACTCACTCACCTACTCACTCACTGCTTCACTTACTGATTCACTCGCTCACTGACTCACTCATTCAATAATTCATTCAATCACTTGCTTACTCACTAATTGGCTCACCGATTCATTCACTCAGTCACTGATTCACTGATTCATCAACTCCCTCACTTACCCATTAATTCATTCACTCACTAATTGCTTTGCTCATAGCTCTCTCTTCCATTCCCTCACACAAAAGAACTGACTAAACTGCAGAAAACAGCCCGTGCAGAATCCCACACAGGGTCAGGATCTGATTTTGCTGTCACTGTAGCACAACAACAACTGTTTACTGATGAGGAAACCATTTCCTCCATCATTAAAATCACACTTTAGGGGAGATCACCACTGAAAAAAGGACCAGGGATGCGGAAAAACAGCAGTTCTTCACATTAACAATGACAGGTTTGGGCTAAAATACAGCCCCGACAGACAGAGTGATGTGAAACAGCAGAACTCACCTGTTTGAGCTGGATTTCTGAATTGACGTGGACATCACAGATTTCGCAGTGGAACGTCTTGTTCTGCAAGCCTGAGCCTTTGAGGACATTAGACTGCATTTTGAGTTTGGACCCGGGCCTTGGGTAGGCCTTAATGGGCCCGGCCCCGTTTCGCGCCTCCAGCATGGTTTTGTGCTTCGAGCCTGCAGAGCAGATCAGAACGAGCAAGGCTGCATCACATGAGATCACTCACAATAGGAGACGCTGTTTTTGAAACTAAAAAGCAAAAAGAAATCAAATGAGTAATTATGCACAACTACAGTGGTTCATTAGATCTGAAATGTGCTGTAGCTTTTAAAGTCACAGGGTTTAATTGTACAGGAAAGCACTTTCCTTTCACTCCTTACAGGGTAAAGCGGGCATTTGGCCAATACTTTTATCCAGAGTGACTTACAGTCATTAGTTACAGGGACAGTCTTACAGTCATTAGTCACAGGGACAGTCTTACAGTCATTAGTCACAGGGA
>JBBPCZ010073574.1:0-11922 GCA_037974445.1 Brycinus macrolepidotus | reverse complement strand
GTTAACTGCTGAGAGAGAGAGAGAGAGAGAGAGAGAGAGAGAGAGAGAGAGAGAGAGAGAGAGAGAGAGAGAGATGAGGCTAATAAGGGCCAGTGGAATAAGATGACTAAGCTAAGCTTCTGAATACAAAAAAAAAATGAGCAAATCATAAAACAACAGCTTCATAAACAAAATATCATTCATTCAAACCAGAAAGGTTAGGTCCGTACTGAACCTCATGCTTATTTCTGGAGTGACAGTGGAGACAGTTGGGAGTCAAGCATTAGAGAAACAACGCGTGGGACTCGGTTCTCGGTCACTACTTTCAGGGCAGAACATTTAGGCCAACATCACAGTATATAAAAGTCAAGTTGGGACAGAATATTTTAGGCCTAGGTCGGGTTGAGAGAGCAGTGTCAGAATTAAGTTGGGTTGAGAGAGAACATTTGCAGCCTTCTGGGTTGTGTTGTGTTGGGAGAGAATTTCATAGAGCTTAAGTCATCTTGTGAGAGAACATTGTCTGACTTAAGTCAGGTTAGGACAGAATATTGTTGATCTTAAGTCAGGTTAGGACAGAATATTGTTGATCTTATGTCGGGTTGGGACAGAATATTGTTGATCTTATGTTGGGTTGGGACAGAATATTGTTCGGTTTAAGTCAGATTGAGAGAGAACATTGTTGATCTTAAGTTGTGTTAGGACAGAATATTGTTGAGATTAAGTTGGATTGGGACAGAATATTTTTGAGTTTAAGTTGTTTTGGGACAGAATATCTTAGAGCTTAACTCAGGTTGGTAGAGAACATTGCTGAGCTTGAATCAGGTTGGGACAGAATTTTGTCGGGCTTACGTCAGGTTGGAAGCGAGTTTTGTGAAGTTGTAGGGGGGATAAGATGGAAATTTGTTAGGTTACGGTTGGGCTCAGAGACCACAGTTTAGCTTTTTTCCTCTCATATTGAATGAGATGTTTTAGATCCACTTATCTTGACTGTTCTTCTGTGAGTGTGTTGACTTCACCATATTTTCAGGGGCGCCTCCACCTCTCTGGTTTCATTCCCTCTGATGTTAGTTGCTCCATTCGAACAAGCTTGTAAACCATCGGTCAAACCCACGTTGACAACATTTACTTGTATCAGACGGGTGCTGGCCAGCGAACGGAGAGTGTCAGGTTTCATAATATAGAGCTGATACATAGCACCAGCTCAGATTCCATAATAAAACCCAGTGATACACACCACCAGCTGCTGCCCTTTACAGGAGCCTCATTGCATGCATCTGCTGCTCATTACTCTGCTAATTAAAGACATCCATATACTCCAGTCCAGACATGCTAAAGTGGCTAACAGTGAATGGAAGCTTGCAGCGGCTGTTCTCCGGGTTTGCTCCTGGATTGGTAATGTTAATATGGCCCTTAGCATAGAGGAGATAGCTCTAAGCTGACTGTAACATGCTCATACATTTTGGGTGTAGCATGACAATAGTAGACATGGTGGTGGTGCTATGTTGTCTTATTATTTGAGGCACAGTCTGCATCAGGAGTGCCTAACTATGCTACTGGAAGACTGGTGTCCAGCACAGTTTAGAGATTTCTCTGCTGAAACACACCTGGTTCAACTCACCTGTTAAGCCAGCTGGTTTAGTGAGTGTGTTTTGAAGAGAGGATCTACCAAACTGTGCTGGACACCAGTCTTCCAGGACTATAGTTGGACACCCCTGGCCTACATCGACCAAATGCCATTTTAACAACATAAACAGGCAGAGAAGTTACCTTCATGATGGTTCCACTGAAATTGACTGAAATTGCATACTAAATAACAGGTGAAAACTAACATTCTATAGAACCGGGGACATTTTAACACAGAAAATATTGCAAATGTATAATTCTTACTAAACACTCACCTCACCTCCTCTCTTTAGCTACCTGCCTTTTAGCTCTCAAACAGAAATGGGAAAAATGCACGATCCTGACTGATTAATCGGGTTTATCACTGTTACAGCTGGTAGCCAATAAAATGTGATTAGACAAACTAGATATGGAGATCGTAAGGATGACTTTGCTGATATTTTATGAACAGCATTATATCACACTGATAATGTTATTCAGTAGGGATTTGGCCAGCTGTGTGTATGTCTTTTATCCATCCATGAATGATTTGGAACTCTCCTGAAATATTTTGGGGGGGTTTTCAAGCTCGAAATCCGCCCCCCCTGCCTAAGCCTCAACTCAGGCCCTGTAAAGCCTCTGCAGAGTTTTCCCTGCTTCAATTAACCCTTCAGCTAGAAATGAAAGTCTTTAAAACTAAATGCTTTACCAGACACTCGTTTTGGGTGCTTTTACTCATTTCTAGCCAACAGTTTGCAGGTGATTTAAGAGTTGCCAAAGGTGGCACATAGTGCAAAACCACTATGCCTGCCAGCTGCTTTATCCAGCTAAATCACAGGCCACTAAAAACGTTTAGGAACGTCTCCATGTATTAAATAGCCCTGGGTAGATCTATATATCTGAGCTTTAATGTAAATCAGGTGGGCTCCATCGGGTTAGCCTTATGAGACAAGTCCCATAAATAAGCCTTTATGTATTTAGATTTATGCAACCCAGGAGGATCTGAAACTGCTGCTTTGACTCAGCCGCTGGAAACTAAAGTCACAAAATCACTTAATCAGAATTTCTTCGTTTTCTGTTAGCCCCGATTAGCATCTTGCATGCTAGCATGCCATCAGTCGTGGTGGATCATTACCACCTCCACGGCTCCGTGTCTGAATCATTGCTGTTAACCGTAATTATGCTCACAGCTCAAAGTAATCCCTCCTGCGCTCTTATCCTGCCTCATTAAACGCTCCAGCGCTCAGCCGAAGCCCGTAGGCCCTTACAAGGCAGAGCGCTTTGGTTTAATACCTTCACATTTCACCGTTGACTTTGTGCCCCCCAGCACTCCAGGCTTTAAATCTGACTCTGAAATGGGACTTAACCCGGCCATGTCCCTAGAATAGCATGACGTGAGGTGGTGCGTCAGTCAGCAGTGAAGCTCCAACTAACCCTGCGGCTGGACACTTTGAGCCACTGGATCAGAGAAGCTCCGTTTTTGGGGTGTTAGCGGTGGGCTGACGACACTGCTGGAGCGTTTCGGGACTTGATACCCTTCCAGGTTTTTCATTTCTCCGTGACTCCGCCGTCGCCTGTCTGGCCGGGGTCATGTGGTTCCAGCTGTGGATCATTTCTCCCCACACTTCCAGCCTTACTCACACTCCAGGATGCATTAAAGGGGTACGTCGCTAGCATGACTAATAAAGACCGAAAAATGAAAGCTAACAGGGGCCAGCAACAGTTATGCTATAAATCATGTTAACCATTTTATTGTACCGTTAGCAATATGAGTAATATCAGTTTACATTCATCATTTATATATAACTGCATAATTCAGTACAGTTATATAATGAATGAGCCTCCTTTACATTTGATTCCATATGGACGGGACTCTTGTTTCAGTGTCAAAAAAGTGAGAAAGCAGCAAAAATAGGACTTTTTTTTTCTTTTCGCCAAACGAGATCTTTTATGGGAAAGTTTCTAAAGGGTTAATGTGTCTTGATGTTCAGACTCAGGAGCAGATTTATGGCTGTGTGTAGACATCGAGTCTCTAGGGTCAGACGAGCTGGAGAAATCTCTGCTGTCTCGCACGCCCAGCCTGGTGTGACTCTTACTACCACCCAACACTGTGAGGATTAGCAGCTAATAACACACATGCACACAGATACACACATACGCACACACATACTCCTTACACTACTAATAGGATGTGAGTTAAGCAGACCTCTTATAATTAGATAATTAACAGCAAATAAATAAGTAAAAAAGCAAATAAATAAATAATCAAATAAATAAATAAATAGACAAATAAATAAGTACGTAAATAAATAAATAAATAAATAAATAAATCTCATTTGCCGTTTTTTTATGGAAAACAATGACAGTGATCAACAATGATCAGGCATTTCAGAATTTGGCCTGTCAAGGTAAGGTGGACATTAAAGATGCGGGGCTTATGGTGTTGACACACCCACACTGTAATGATTAGGCTTTTTTTCTGGAGAGCTAATAGGCTGTGTGTGTCAGTGGGGAGTGGGGTTCTGCAGAAACCCACTCTATAGAACCGGGGACATTTTAACACAGAAAATATTGCAAATTTATAATTCTTACTAAATCTTCACCTCAGATTCCAGAATCATATTATATGTGTTTTGGTACACCCCTAATAATAATAATAATAATAATAATAATAATAATAATAATAATAATTATAATAACAACATATTCAGAGTCAGTTATTAAAATTTAAGGTAAGTTATTAAAACCCAAAAAACACTTTAAATGGACCATAAATAAGATCACAAAGGCAAGTGTTTATATATCAATACTGATTGAACAAAACCTTTACAGGAGTATAAAAAAACTTTCACAGCTTGCAATGGAAGACTTTGTTTCAAGTGATTTTGGAACATTTCTTTTGGTCCGTTAGTTTGAAATTTTGACCACAGATGGTGTTTTGAAATTACGTAAAAAAAAACGTGATAAAAGCCGTCTGTTAAGTTCTAAAAGATAAAGAGAAGTTGAAAATTGGCCATGTATAAATGAATTATGACGTTTTGGCAAAAAACACCACATAAATGTTAGAATGTAATTAAAAACCCCGTTCAGGAGTATACTGGCCCTTTAATTAATTTTAATATGAACACAGTTCAGTTTTCTCTTCTCACAATAATTGGGACAGTTATTTCACTGAAACACAGTTGTGTTTAACGTATTACTGGTAAAAACAAGATATTATGAGTGGCTTTAACAGGAGAGGGGGATATTTGATTATCTTAGTGTGAGTTTTAGGGGTTCATGGATTGTATGTTGCTAAAATCTCTATGAAAGTTGAGTTGTAAGTGACATTAGCCAGAACTGAGACGTTTGAGTGAACACACACACACACACACACACACACACACACACACACACACACACACACACACACACACGTACCAGTTGCATCCGGGCCAAGATCATTCTTTGATACTGTAATTTTTGGATGTGTGTTCTAGCCCCTGTCCCATCTCTAAGCACTGAAAGGCAGACTGGGCTGCTGTAGATGAACAGAAGACGAACACATGGCCTCTGCGGGTTTTAATTTATTGTCCACACTCACGTCCAGGAGCAGAGAGAAAGAAGATAAAGCAGACGGCCTAACGTCTGAGTCATTAGTGCATTCACAGGTGCTTCCTCAAGTCTGCTGTTTACTGGGAACAGGGGCTTCCTGGTACACTATATGGCCAAAAGTATGTAGACACTTGACCATCACACCTACGTAAGCTTGTTGTAAAGTGGTAAGTGACCATTTGGCATACGCGAACACACCACAGCACACAGTGTGAACAACACGAAATTCTTCCTCTGCATTTAACCCATTCACCAAGTGAAGCAGCAGGCAGCCAGGAACACAGCGCCCAGGGAGCAGTGCGTGGGGACGGTACCTTGCTTCTGATCACTGGGGCAAGCCCCCAACCACCAGGCCACCAGCTAACAACATAAGGTTTTAATCAAAAACAGTCTTAATGAACTTGTACGTGACCATTTCCAACTCTTATTTCTTAGAATTAAACAGACAGTGGCTTCTTTAATACTGATTATATGTAAATGAGCTCTGTTCTGATGGGCTGTCCAGACTGAAACACTCCTCATAAGTTCAGCATGAATGGGCAGGGCTAAATTGCTGTAGGCTGATTAAGTGGATTTATGTAAATATGTTTGTTTTTGTGACATCTTAACAGCAGTGACAAACTGTTTTTGGTGCTTAGTTTCCATATATCTGCTATATTCAAGGGAGAGTGAGAATTTTTTATTACACTGTAACAGTGCTTGCATACTCCATTAAACCGTTTCAGTTTAGTGTTAATATGAGCCCTTTAAAAATGGTGAATTTTGTATTCACTTTATGCTGAAAGTGCATCCAGGGAGAGCTGGAGTAGCCAGTAACGAATAGACAGATATTAGGAAGGTAGATGGACTGGCTAGTTTTTTGCTCGATCACATTCCCTTTGTAAGTTTCTCTGTAGGTTCACTAGTGGGTTTGGATAATAAATAAAATGACTATATTTGTTTTGGAGACGTCATGTTCCCTGGTTCCATTCACCACCACTGTAAAGAAATCTCAAACAGGTATTGGGAAATTTGGAAAGTGGTTGAGTTCCCCTTTAAGCCTTTTGGGTGGATGAATTATTTGTGGTACTTCAGTGTTGTTTTTCTGGTGGGCTCAGGCCAGGAGGGTCCCTGGAGAGAAAGCAGTTTGTTTTTCAGATAAGTGGATGACGTCATTAAATAAAAGCAGATAAAGCGTGGGAACGAAAGCACTTCATCTTCTTCATCGTCTCTAAAGGAAGACAGAAGTGTGTGTGTAGTGGATCTGACAGATGTTTACAGATGTGTGTGTCTGTACTGATAGCAGTCACTAAGTGATAACAGCATAAAGCATCACTGCTGTTTGTTTTGCAGAATGGTTACTGTAGTAACGTGTGTGTAAGGGCATGTTTCTTGCTCTGCACTCTCAGCCGGTGTTGGTTAGAGGAGTCATTAATCGGAGGTTCCGTCTCTGTGGTGAATCTCCAGGAGAATGTGGTCATTGTGAGGAACAGTGGCGGGTCAGTGTATTCTCAGGGTCCAGGAGGCAGACCTGATCTTCCTCTAATTATCCCTGCAGTCACAAGCTGCTGTGTGTAAATAACATTTAGAGTCACAGACAGGTCACAGACAGTCCTGGCTTTCGGGTCTTCCTCTTTATCTGCCTTTTCCTTCAGAGTCAGTCAGATCTCTGTTTACTCATAAACACATCAGTGTGATCTACTGAGTCCAACAGGGTTTACCTGATCAAATGAATAAAATTGACGGGCAGATGAAAGGGAGGATGGATGGATAAATGGATGGATGGATGGATAGATATATAGATATATAGATAGACAGATGGATGGATGAATGATGGATAGATATATAGATAGATAGATGGATAGATGTACAGACGGATGGATAGACAGACAGGCAGACAGATGGCTGGATGGATCGATGGGTGGATAGATAGACAGATAGATCAATAGATCGATAGATAGAGAGATAGATAGATAGACAGATAGATAGATAGAGAGATGGATAGAGGGACGTATGGATGGATGGACAGATGGACAGTCAGACAGACGAATGGATAGATAGACAGATAGACAGATGGTTGTATGGAGCGACAGATGGAAGGATATAGATAAGATGGATGGATGGATGGATGGATGGATGGATGGATGGGTGGATGGATGGGTGTATGAATGGGTGGATGGATGGATGGAAGGACAGATAGACAGATAGAAGGATATTGATAGATAGATAGATAGATACATAGATAGAAAGATAGACAGATACTTAGATTGAAGTTTGGATGGATAGATGGATGCATGGATGGATGGGTGGATGGATGGATGAATGGACAGATAGACGGATGGATAGATAAACAAATAGAAAGACAGATTGCTGGAACATTGTGCAGGTCAGGTACATCGAAAATCTGTATAACGGGAAGAATAAAAGAAAAATAGTCGTACAGCAATGAGTGAGTGAAGAGTTGAGGAATGTGAACACAGCAGAGTGATGCAGAGAAATAGAGTATGCTGAAATAGAGTACGCAGAACAGAACAGACCTTCTTGCCTAATGGATGTTAGAAAGTGCACTTAGCCAAAAATAAGGTACAACAGAAAACCTTGAGCAGGTTTAAAATAGTGCTGAGGAAATCAATGCCATTTCACTGCAGAATCACATTCCCACAGGTCCCCCCACCTTAAATATAACAGATCAGACAAGAGATGTTTGGTGTCTGAAGTTCATTTCTTCAGTTTTAGCACCTGGGCTATGAGGCTAATGTAGCTACCAAGTAATGGATCTACTCAGTTATAGCTCACTAATTAGCATGGTGCTGACTGCGTACTAAATCATCACACACTTGCCTCAAACTGTGTTGGTGAAGTTTGCTTCCTATTCACCACCTTTTTCGAATTTGCTGTTCTTCCTGAAATGCTATAGCTAACTGTCTAAACTAAGATATTATAGCTAACTGTCTAATTGGAGACGCTGTAGCTAACTACCTAAATGGAGACACCATAGCTAACTGCTTAAATGGAGACACTATAGCTAACTTTTTTTAATGCTAGCGCTATGGCTAACTAACTAAATGGAGATGCTATAGCTAACTGTCTAAATAGAGACACTATAGTTAACTGTCTAAACGGAGATGCTGTAGCTAACTGTTTTCTGTAGATGTTATAGCTAACTGTTTTAACAGAGATACTAAAACTAACTGTCTAAATGGAAGCGCTGTAGCTAATTGCCTATTCAGAGGTGTTATAGCTAACTGTCTAAATGAAGACGCTAAAGGTAATTGCCTAAACCACAACACTATAGCAAACTGTTTAAATCGAGTCACTATAGCTATTTATCTAAATGGAAATGCTATAGCTAACTGTTTCAACTGAGAGGCAAATAGCTAACTGTCTGAAAGGAGACAATATTGTGAGGTGTAAGGAAGTTTTGGCAGGATAACATGGGTTAAGTGTGTGTTTGTGTGTGTGTGTGTGTGTGTGTGTGTGTTTGTGTGTGTGTGTGTGTTACTGCAGCCATGAAATGATCTAGACAAATTCAGGTCAACTGTCAGACAGGATTACTGCTGAGAAAGAGCTCCTGGATGTGAAGAATTTGGGAATTTCTCCTTTCTTCATACCGTCTCATCTTCTGCACACAAATCTAATGTCTCATAAATATGTTTCTGGTTTTAAGCAATACAGCTTATATTTCTGTAGAAAAACAGTGACCAACAGATCGCACTCTGGAGAAGCCGCAGGTGAGCTCTTGGGCTGTAAAGTTTTGTGGAATGACCTCACTAATGCTCTCATTGTTTAAAATGAATGCAATCAAGTCAGTCCTTCCCAAAGAAATAGAGGCTGTTACTGCAGCAGAAGGGGAACGAATTGCTCCTGTCAGTACCCCAATTTCAGAGGAAGCGCTGGAGGAACATGGGTCTGCATATCTTTGGATATTGTGTCCTGCGGTTCACCCAGCTGGAACATCGGCCACAGTAAAAATACACTCTCAATTAAGTGCTTCAGACTAATTTGAGATTTTGCTCAAGTGACCTGAAGAAATGAGTCATGAGGTTTTTGTGAACAGGATGGAAACACTTGAGCATTTGAGGGAGGGAGTTCAAAGCAAAAGAAGGTTCCTCGCCAGTTTTATGAAGAGTGCCCTAATTCTCTTGCTGTGATATTGGATAAAAGTGTCACTCTATAACTGAGCAGGCTGGCTGGTGATCGCTCTGATTTTTTTATGGACAATCAGTTCAGGGTCATCTGTGTGAGGACTGAGAGCTCTGCAGGGTTGCCAACTCTCGTGCTTTTGAATGTTTTCTCAAGCTCTCATGCTCTGTAAAGAAATCTCAAGTGAATATCCAACCTGCATGCTCTGAACAAACATGCAGGCTTTGGTCATTTTAAAGACTACTTAGAAGACTTTGACCGTTTTTTTCTGTTGCTTCAACCTTTTTGTCACCTGTCGTAGGACAGTGTGTGAACTAGAGGCTTTGTACGGGTTTAAAATTGAAGCCCGAACCTGACCAGTCTGGTCTGTTGCTGCTAAATCGGAAACCGAACCTGAGCCGAACCCCACACACTAACCCTACCTTCCCTCTGCCCTGCCAGGAATGATGGCCAATACTGTGGATGTTCTGGTGTAGATGTCGGAGATGGCTACTTTTGGTCTTGCAAACTTTTTTCTGCATCGGTTTGACATTTCACCAGCTCATCTGGAACACCAAGACTTTCTGACACCTTGGTTTCATGCTTTGTTTTTATTTATTTATTTATTTGATTTTATTTTTGTCCTCATACACAAACAGGGAAATGGTATACATAGTGAGAAAACCCACCATGGTGATGGTCAGCCTCTTCTCTCTTGTACTTGGGAACTAATGAAATATGTTGAGTTGTGGAACAATGGAACTTACTGGGAGCAGAAGTTTACATGGTGGTGCTCTGGAATATGATTGGCGTGGAACCTCGTCAAAGCTGATTACCATAAAGTTGCCCTTCAAATTTATTCTGACCTTATTCAAATTTTCCGTTCCACCTTAAATGGTACTGCTAATTGTCTAAACTAAGACACTATAGCTAACTGTCTAACTGGAGATGCTATAGATAACTGCGTAAATGGAGACACTATAGCTAACTGCGTAAAGTGAAGCACCAAAGGTTACTGTGTTAATGGAGATGCTACAATTAACTGTCTAAATGGAGATGTTACAGCTAGCTGTTTTAATGGAGATGTTGTAACTGACTGTCTAAACCCAAACACTAGAGCTTACTGTCTAAATGGAGACACTATAGCTAACTGGAATGATGATGTTCTCTGGTGTTCTGTTATGATTAGTTGACGTAGAACCTCATTATAGCTTAGTACCATTAATTTGTCCTTCTGCTTTATTCTGTCAACTCGAGTCAAGTCAAGTAGGTTTTATTGTCATTTTGACCATATACACACAGTACACAGTTAAACGAAACAACGTGCCTCCAGGACCATGGTGCAATACAAGAACAGAACAGAACAGAACACCACAAGACCACAAGTGCAGACAGGACAAAAGAAAGTGCAAGAAAAACACAAGAGCAATAATACAACCGGACAAGACAACATTTAGTACAATCGACAATAGCTACAGTCTGGATGAATGCAGCATTTTGACAGGTACTGTATTCTAACAGCGGAGAGTTGTGTGCAAAAATGCATAACAGAGGTTACATGTGCAAAAATGCAGAACAGAAGTTACATCTGCAAAAATGCAGAACAGAACAGCCACAGTATCTTTCCACTTATTGCTGTGAGAGACGCTGGCTTACATAGAAAACGAATGACTTTAGGTTGCTTTGACACTCTGCCGCGCCTGGTGTGAACAGAGCCAGATTGTAACAGAGCCGGTCCCTGAGCCTACACCTGTCCTTATACACCTGATTCGGCTTGCACAGTTCTTGGTTATTAGCTGGTAATTTAATTCTTTATTTAATTAAAAATGAATTACATAAGAATATTATTTTAGGTAGATTAAGAGCTAAACTCTGAAAGCTGTGGGACGGAGCAGGGGTCAGTGTCTCTGTGATACCATTTCCTCTGAGGGCTTGTGAGCATTTTATCTGCCTTTCTCATTTCCCCAAACTCAAAATTCAGCATTTATTCCAGGCCTGAGTTTTGATTAAAGGCAAGCTTTCCTTTTTGGCAGATGTTAAATCTTCTTGGAGGAATTGGCCCTGTCCTTGTAACGAGCTAAGCCAATTAAAGTGAGGGTTCAGCTAAATGCTTCTGGACAGTGTTGATGTAACTGCGGTTTGTAAGTTGACCTGGGTGATTCGGAGTGTCCTTGTTATTTTGTCTGGGGTGTTTGGATTGGAGAGGCTGCTTTGAACTCTGACTCTTTCTTTAGAGCACACACGAGCTGGAGTGGGGCTTGCTTTGACACAAAGAAAGAGAAAAAGAAGAATGATTATTTATTGAGGCTGTTTTTCTGCCCATGAAGGAGGAAGGAAGAGCAGCTGTGTGCGCCTTATAAGGCCAGCAACTGCAGGAGAAAGATGGGTAACACTTTATTTAACCCTTTAGTGGGGGAGTTTTTTTTTTTGACAGTTCTACTCATTGCTGTGTAAATTTTTGCTTGTGCACCGGCATTCCACACTATAATTTAGTAACCTGTTACTTTGTGTTGTAAATTGTTCTTGTATTCACTCTGGGTCACTGTTACTAAACATTTCAAAACACACTGGTGTAACGGTACATGCAGTTATAGTCTAAATGGCCACACTGTTACTACTTTAATGTCCACAGTGTTGTTACCTTAT
>JBBPCZ010073536.1:0-11923 GCA_037974445.1 Brycinus macrolepidotus | reverse complement strand
TGCACCTATAAAAGATAAAACCTGAGAAACTGAACATTTTTGCAGTGGTCTCTTATTTTTTTCCAGAGCTGTATATAACAGTAAATGCTCAGTTGGATTTAAAGTCTTTCTACCAAAACCCTCACACAAAACATTATTTGTTGTGCCTGTAAAGAAAATCAATGATCTAAAAGAACCAGACATACTGTGATGAATCTGATGCTTTGACCGAGGGAAATGGATGAATAAACACTTGATAAGGTCCTTGAAGTCCAGTATCGCTCTCCAACATACAACCCACAACATGATTCATCTCTCTAAACAAAACAGAATCAATGTGCAAGTGACCCTCACAAATGAGCAAGGCTAACTAGGCCACATTTCTCTCTTGCTAGCTCTTTCTCCCCAATTTTTACCCTCCCGTTCCCCTTCTATTCCTGTTTCCAGTGATGGAGCAGCAGAGGGTTAGTATGCTCCCCAAGGCAGCTTTATACTGGATAATAAAAAACTCAAATTACAGGGACCAGGATTAGCCTTAAATAAATAATTGGATTCTCCCATCTCTAGAAGAAGTTCAAATTCAAATGGAGCGATTCCATCTACCCTTAGGCAGGATATGCAGCTCATCTGATATGGAGCCACGCTGACACAGGACAAAAAAAAAGACACTCTGTCTACCACTGGAATAACTTTGCCATACTGAGATACAAAGCAGCCATAGCACCTTACATGAACTCCAATTTTTGGCACCCATACATTGAATGGACCCTTTCTCTGTCCTGCTACTCTATGGCTAGAATCAATCAAAATTTTAGATTAGGTCTCTAGTTTTCACAATATTTCTCTAAGAGGTGTACACGGACATACTTCAGAACATTAATTAGCCAATGTTCTGACAAAATGTTTTTTTCAGTAACTAGCGTTTTAATACTGGCATGTAATTACAGTATCAGTGCATGGAATCAATCTACATGTCAGCATTGGGGGATGATTTCCTCTTTTTTCGACATGCAGTAGTAAAAATCCTCATTGCAAAATCTCTAACAACAGTATAGTGTTATAGATAGTCGATATACCAGTGTAGTCAGTATCCCAGTGAAATTCCTTCTCATCTAACCTTTACACCGGCATGCCATGAATACAAGCAAATGCACAACCTACAAACAATGTCACACATGTTGTAATTAGCCCATTGATCTGTATGGCTAAGGGAAGCAATTCGTCCTTCTCCTTGTGTCCCAGCTACTATCAACTGCATGTCTTACTATACACTAAAATCCATCAGCTACAAAAGAAACTAAAATGCTAGACTATGTAGTTAAATTACATTTTTTTGTACAATAGACTGATCTGGTGTAGACTCTAGTGTAGTGCAGTTAGTTTGTAATATGGATTAAGACCTAGAAAAAAAACAGGTGAATGTGACGGAAAAGCCCGCTGCTTGACGATCCTTGTTCGGAGTCGGGGTCGATGGGCTTGTGCTTTCACTGATTCAGCTTCAGTCAAGTGGAAAATTAAACAAAGACGGGCCAAGGCGCTGGCTGCAGATGCCGTCAGGCAACATTTCGACTTCTTCTAGAAAGGGGAATCAAATCCTCATTTACCCAATTGACTTCTTCTATTAAACTGCACTTTCCTTTTGTCTGAGTGTATTTTGCTTTTCGGTATATTTATTGAAACCCTCACCAAGAATCAGTGCCATGACACGCTCGGAATTACATTACATTACGTGTCATCTACCTGCAGATATGCTTCCACAGACCAGAATATTTATAAATATATAAAGACCCCTCCAACATCCTTCTGCCCTTTCAGGGTACAAACGCTGTCATCTTCAGAATCTGTGGGTACATCCTCAGAAACATGATTGTATCCTTTTCTGTTGCAATTATGTTGTTTTCCAAACACCCTGCTTTCACTGCAGGCTATTTATTTCACTTTTCTGTTTAAAAAGTTAGGTTACAAAAAGATGTACATTTACCCCTTTACCATGGAAAGTGTTAAACTCACTTAAGGTACCTAACTGGACCTAGAGGACGATGTTGTACCTTTGAGGACACATTTATGTTGGATGTATACATATATATGTTCAAGATGTATTCATGCATGCATTATTATATTAGTCATCACTATTAAATTACTAGGCTAACAAAACTGGGTATTTTATGTGTTGCACATTATTTAAACTGCTTACAAGTGTTTGTACACTGTCAGAAGAAATGGTCTTGTACAGGTGTGTTTTTGTTGACCACGGTGCAAACAGTGTAAATGGAGTCACTCAAATGTACAGCATTTAAATTGATTAACTAAATTAACAAAGGTTCAGTTACCTTTGATAAGCTTTAAAGTACAACAGAACATTTGAAAACCGGTTGGCTGGAGCCCATGTAACCTACAAAGCACCAGGGAAAGGGGATAATAATATTCCCTACCTATATGTAATGACGATCCCAGTGACAAATTAGCTAATTTTTTCTGAGGGTCTAAGTCATTACGTTAAAAACAGAAATTTTGGTCTGCCGTTTTGCTATGGAGTCACTGGGGCACAGATCTGAGTGTGTAAAAATGAATAAGAAATAAGTGCTTTACAGGAATTGAATGAAAATATTAAGCATAAAAATAGTAGCGAGTAAAAAAATAAAATAGATAAAAGAAATAAAAGCAAAAAAAGAATACATAGAAAATCAATAAAAGAAGATTAAAGGAGTGATGGAAGTGCAGATATGTAAAAGCAGCTTAGCAGCTTTTTAAAGCTACAGTTGGTTCCAGCAGCGACAGCATAGTGACTAAATGACATTTCACCATGTTTAGTTTCGGCTCTTTTCACCACTAGCTGACCAGCTCCTGCAGATCTAAGAGATCTACCAGGATTATATTCATCAAACAAATCAGAGATGTATTTAGGGCCCAAACCATTAAATGACTTGTACACGATGAGTAATGCTTTGAAATCAGTTCTGCACCAAACTGGCTGCAAGGACCTGAGAATTGGAGTGATGTGATCTCTTTTCTTGGTTTTGGTTAGAGCTCTGGCAGCAGCATTTTTGAATGAGCTGGAGGTGTCTAATGGATTTTTTAGGAATCTCAGTGAAGAGAGTGTTGCAATAGTTGACCCTGCAGGAAATAAAGGCATGGATAAGTTTCATGGATAAGTCTTGTTTGGACACAAAATCTCCATATCTAACTTTAGTTATGTTTGTAAGGTGCCAAAATGCTGACTTTGTTATAGCTTTAATGTGGTTACTAAAACTAAGATCTCCATCCATGATCATGCTAACAATTTTTACATGGGTATTCATTTTAAGTGCTAGATTCCAGGTGGACACTGAGAATTGATCATCCCTCTTTATTTCCCAACAAGATAATCTCCGTTTTGTCTTTATTTTGTCTTCATACCTGACAGCCCAACCCAGTTTTCAAGTCTGTCTGGCAGAATGTTATAGACAAAATGTTAACAGTGTCAAAGGCTGCACTCAGATCCAACAAGCGCGGAACCCTGTCTGATAGTCGTCAAAGAAACCATTTGTGTGTAGGTAGTTACTGAACTGATTGAAAACTACTTTCTCAATAACCTTGCCTAGAAAGGGAAGATTAGAGTTATGTCTATAACTGTTTGTGACAGAAGCATCCAAGTTATTTCTTTAGGAGGGGTTTAATAACAGCTGTATTCAGCAGTGCTGGAAAAATGCCTGAATTAAGTGAGCCATTCACAATATGCAACAGGTCCTATGCTAAGCTACAAAAACACTTTTTAAAAGGCTTGCAGGTAGAATGTCAAGGGAGCATGTAGATAGTTTAAGATGAAGCACTATTTCCTCAAGAGTTCTATCATCTACAGGATCAAAGTCAGACATGTTATTTCTGCAGGCTGACATAGAGTTCAAGTCGCTACTTGAGTGAGCAGAGCTAAAGTTTTGCCTAATATTTTCGATTTTGTGATAAAAAACAAATGCTAATTCATTGTATTTTGAAATCGTAAGGTTTTATGCCTCAGTTCCGGTTGAGGAGTCTGATGGCCTGAGGGAAGAAACTGTTCCCTATTCTGGCAGTGGAGGTCCATATGCTACAGAACTTTTTGCCAGATGGGAGGAGGGAGAAGAGTGTGTGTGAGGGGTGAGTGGGGTCATCCACAATGCTGGTGGCTTTGCGGATGCAGTGTGTAATGTAAATGTCTGTGACAGAGGGGAGAGAGACCCCAATGATCTTCTCAGCTGTCCTCACAATCCTCTGTAGGGTCTTGCGATCTGAATTGTTACAATTCCCTGTGATGCAGCTACAGAGAATGCTCTCTATGGTCCCTCTTTAGAACATGGTGAGGATTGGGGGTGGAATGTGCGCTCTCCTCAGTCTTCGCAGGAAGAAGAGACGCTGCTGGGCTTTCTTGGTGATGGAGCTGGTGTTGAGGGTCAACGTGAAGTTTTCCGTGATGTGAACACCAAGGAACTTGGTCCTCTGGACAATCTCCACCGAGGAGCCGCCGATGATCAGCGGGGAGTGATCACGTCGTGCCCTCCTGAAATCAACAGCCATCTCTTTTGTTTTATCCACATTCAGGGAAAGGTTGTTGACTCTACACCAGTCCGTCAGCTGTTGCACCTCCTCTCTGTATGCTGCCTCATCGTTCCCACTGATCAAACCCACCACAGTTGTATCATCGGCGAACTTGATGATGTGGTTCGAGCTGTGCATTGCAGCGCAGTCGTGGGTCAGCAGCGTGAACAGTAGAGGGCTAAGCACACAGCCCTGGGGGGCCCTGTGTTCAGCATGGTGGTGCTGGAGATATTGCTCCCGATCCTGACTGACTGAGGTCTCCCAGTCAAGAAGTCCAGGACCCAGGTGCAGAGAGAGGTGTTTAAGCCCAGCAGTCTCAGCTTCCCGATCAGATGCTGAGGAATGATGGTGTTGAATGCTGAACTGAAGTCTATGAACAGCATTCTAACGTAAGAGTTCTTTTTTTCCAGATGGGTAAGGGCCAGGTGTAGGGTGGTGGTGATGGCATCATCTTTAGAACGGTGGTGACGGTATGCAAACTGCAGGGGGTCCAGTGAGGGTGGCAGTTGTGATTTGATGTGCCTCATGACGAGCCTCTCGAAGCACTTCACGATGATGGGTGTGAGTGCGACGGGATGATAGTCATTGAGGCAGGACACTGAAGACTTCTTTGTCACGGGGATGATGGTGGTGGCTTTGAAGCATGTTGGAACGACAGTGGTGTTCAGAAAGATGTTGAAGATGTCTGTCAGAACGTCTGCCAGTTGGTCTGTACATCCTCTGAGCACACAACCAGGAATGTTGTCTGGACCAGCAGCTTTCCGTGGGTTAACCCTGAGCAAAGTTTCCTCACATCAGCCATGGTCAGACAGAGTACCTGGTCGTTGGGAGGTGGGATGGTCTTCCTCACTGCCATGTTGTTTTGGGCTTCAAACCATGCGTAGAAGTTGTTCAGCGCGTCTGGAAGGGAGGCCTCACCATCACAGGCAGGTGGAGATGCCCTGTAGTTGGTGATGGCCTGGATGCCCTGCCACAGTGAATTTAGAATCCCCAATTCACCTGACGCACATGTCTTTGGGCTGTTGGTGAAACCGGAGACCCCATAGGAAACCCATGCCATCACAAGGAGCACATGCAAACTCTACACACACAAGGCAAGGACCCGAATTCAAACCCCCAACCCTGAAGGTGTGAGGCAACAGTGCTACCCACTGCGCCCATCATGTACCACGTGTGTTAAAACACATTTTAGTGAGATGGTTAAAAACGGCAAGGTGAGGTAAAGTTTAACAAAACCAGTGCTTTATTTGCGCTAACTGGCTTATTAAATTGAATTAAATGAAATGAAAATTAAACTCATGTCTGGACATAAACTTAACGAGCAGTGATGCTGCATTAAATGCTGAAGAGTGGTCTCTTACATAAGCAGAAGTGCAGGGAGCACCGTGACAGTCATGGAAGGGGATTTTGTTTTTGAAGGTGTTTACACTGCTGTAATGTGGCTTGAATGCGTCTCAGACCACCTCCTGAAGTGGTTTGAGACATTACATTTCTGTTTGTTTTAAATGTGTCTGGGTACAATACACCTACGGTACATTTTTATGTGGCTTGTCTTCATCCAGATATAATCCTGAAACTCAAGATGTGTGAAGTGACCAGGTGTCAACAGGATCTTGGTTACCCTTACTATACCGAGACAAAGGTCTTACCAGCTACTTCCCTCAGTTTGTAAACAGGCCTCCCCTTAAATGACATGCTGGTTACAGAATAGTTTAACATGTTATTAAGGTGAAAATTTGATAAAGTTCAAGTTCGTGCAAAATAAGATTGAATGTCTAGATCACCACTGTGGAGTGCACTTAAACTGCTGACCTCTACAGCTGCAACCACAGTTATGCAGGACATGTACGCACACACACAAATGGTGGTGGCTGCCCAATTAGCCCAGTGGCAAAGCAGCAATGGAAGAGAGAAACTGGGTTATCACACTCTCTTTTCTCTTTTTCCTCGTTTCTTATAGAAAGTCTAGAAACTGTAGGTGCTGTGTTGGAGATAACAGGTTTGTGTAATGATGCAGGGGTTATCTGCACGACTGAGTCTACCATTACCATGGATAACGTGTATTTCAGTGTGTGTGAGCTATTGTGTGTATGTGTGTGTGTGTCTTAAAGTTATCATTTTGTGTAAGAGAGTGTGTGCAATGATGCCTCTCTTTAATTTTTCTTTTATGGGGCGAGGTGAAGCCTTTGCTATCCCGCTGCTCCGCATTCTGGATAAATGAGGGGTTGAGGACGGCAAAGGCAGGGACATACAGCAGAAGATAGCTAAACTCGATTAGGTTCAAGTTTCTCCTCAAACTGCTTTTACATGCCCTCCAGCCATGGGTAGACGCTCTTGTTGTAATGAGTTGGTCTTTGCTGGGGGCTGCCAAAACAAATCTGCACTTACACATTATTAGGTAAGAGAGAGAGAGAGGGAGAGAGAGAGAGAGAGAGAGACATCCATAGCTCATGGATTTAAGTGGAGAAACTGTTGAAAGAGCAGATTTTAAACTTTTTTTAAAAAAAAAGCATAATTAGTTGGGAGAAATTTTCATATGACTTGAATTTGATGAAAAAATATTTTATTTTTGGAGGAAAACCCTTTTGCCATGTCTCTGTCTTTGCCTAACATTATGAGTGCTGAAGCACAGAGAAATAACACATGCAGCATGAAGTAAACATAATAGAATTTACAACAATATTGCAACCGCTCTTTTTGTTATGAAGAGAGACAATGTAATCATGTTCATGAATAAATCAAACATATTGTTGGGGTTTTTTTTTTTTTTTGCCAAGACAGACAAGATTTGAACCCTAACCAACATTATATATTAATGCTAGACACTGCTGAGTTTCCAGTTTCTTATTCAAATTTTCCGTTATATCTTAAATAGTGCAACAGCGTAAGCGCTATTTTCAGGTGGGATGGAAAATTTTAATAAGAATCTAATTTCAGCTTCATATGTGCTGGTGGAGAGTTTATTTTATTTCTAGAATGGTATATCCTTTCAAAAAAATATATGACAAAATTGTTGGCATTCTATCTTTCTTGTTATTGCTCCTAGTCTCCAGAAACTCCCTTGTTGTCCATGTCCATTTCTTCTCTGTGGTATAAATATAAGGTTCCACACATGTAACATCCTTTTTAACCAATGGATAAAACCAAAAGCTCAACTCAAATTTGACAGAAGGTTGTAGGTTTGTTCAGATTATGGAAATGGTTACAAATGAATTAGCAGTCAGTTATTACCAAATACAGTAACATAAGGCCATAATACATTTAAAAAGCATTGATCAGTTGAGAGATTGCCAGTTAGAGGACACATGAACATACTATCTCAACATGCAGTGAGAGGGATAGGAAAAGAAGAAACCAAAGATCATATTTAATGCCACTGCATTCAAACACATAGACTTTAATATGGAGTTTGTCCCCCCTTTGCAGCTATATTGGCTTCCACTCTTTCTGGAAGGCTTTCCACAAGAGTGTCTCTGTGGGAATTTGTGCCCTTTCACTCTGTAGAGCATTTATGAGGTCAGGCACTGATGGTGGACGAGAAGCCCTGGCTTGCAATCTCCGTTCCAGTTCATCCAAAAGGTGTTGGATGGGGTTGAGGTCAGGGCTCTGTGCAAGCCAGTCAAGTTCTTCCAAACCAAACTCATCCAGCCATGTTTTTATGGACCTTGCTTCACAGTCATGCTAGAATAGAAGAGGTTCTTCCCCAAACTATGTCCGCAAAGTTGGAAGCATAGCATTGCTTGTGTTGGTATGTGTTAGTATGCTGAAGCATTAAGATTGCCCTTCACTGGAAGTAAGGGGCCTCCTGAGTTCAATAACTAAAAGGTGTGTCCCAATACTTTTGTTCATATAGTGCATCTGGGGACCACCCACGGCAAATCCCACTGCTGGGATGGTACTGACGGTTTGATTAATCGTCCAATCCCGAGCACTGATACAACTCAGATACTCATCTAATCACTCGTCATTTCAAGACTGGACTACCTCAACTCACTCCTGGTTGATGTTCCTTTGAAGGCAACTAGACCTCTACAACTGCTTCAGAATATAACAGCATGTGCAGTCTTCAACACACCAGAATTCTCACAGTTAAAGTCTGATTAATTGACATCCCTACTAGTGCATCCCTGTTTGATTCTGGCCCTTGCTGTACATAATGTAACGGGACTGTTTTTCTGCATAGCCTATTGTGTGCGTGTGTGAATATGTGTATGTGTGTGTGTGTGTGTGTATTTATCTCTTTGTGACAACCAGATGTCCTCATAATGATAGAAATTCTGGAAATCTGTAGAAGTGAGGGTATTTTGCTGATCCTCGTAAGGAAATGTGCTATTTTCACCACAAATTCTACTTTTTTAGAGCAGGAAGACTGCCTTTTGTTTACTGAGGTTAAGGTTAGGGTTAGATTAAGGTAAGGTAAGGTTAGGGTTAGTAGTATTGCAGAGATACAGTATTATACCAGTCTGTGGAAGGTCAAAAATATAGTAATACCAGTGTGTGTGTGTGTGTGTGTGTGTGTATGTGTGTGTGTGTGTGTGTGTGTGTGTGTGTGTGTGTATGCACGTTTACAAAACAGAAATGACAGTGCACCATGCTAAAATGATAAATTCACAGAATGAAGAAGGCCATTGCCTTGTTTTACTGCTTCAGTGCAATTACCAATAGCAGCCCGATATCACCAATACACATACAATATGAGAAAACACGCACACACTCACACAGCAGCAGAGGCTCAAAGACAAACCTATTTCCCCTCTGAATTGGGAGTGTGTGAAGTGCTAAGTCGGCAAAACAAAGTGGACTGGAAGTTCAGAGGCTATAAATTAAACTTCAGGCATGGAAATCTCGTTTAAAACCAAATTACTTTTTAAACAGATGCGCACACACACACTCACACACACACACGTCTTCTCACAGTCTGTAGTGTCCAACAATATAAATCTATCTTCTATCTTCTGTCAAACACACACACACACACACACACACACACACATATCTAAATAAATAAAAGCCAAAATGTAATTAGTTTGTTTCACTTGCCATGGTTGCTTTGCATTCATGCATTCCTTAGCATCTAAATGTGAAGCAGTAAGTAGATAGTTCAGATACACTGAGCTAAGGGTTCTCAGGTAAAAATACAGGCATCACATATCTGCTGTCTCCTATTTAAAACATGAAACATGAAATTTTGAAAAATAACAACAAATAAATTATAATACAGCAGCCAAATTATAACTCATTGTAGAAAGTTAAGTTATGGTTAAGTTTTTATAATTGTAATAGTTACGTTTCTTTTACAATTGTTGCATTTTTACAGCCTTTACAATTGTTTTTTACAGCCTGCAGGTTCACAAATGCACATTAAATGTGTGGTGGCGTGCAGAAATGCTTCACATGGTGGAGTTGAGATTTTTTGAAGTTAACTTTCTGTTCCCTTATAATAAGAACACCACAAACATGATGCTCTTTGAAGTTTAAAGATATCTCTACCAGATTATGACACTTTCCCATTTAAAGATTTCACTGCACTTCTCTTTAAACAGGAGGATTTTTTTTTAAACTAAAAAAAAAGGGGATAGTAGCATGCTAACTGGCATTTTGCCTCACTTGTTAAAAAAGTCTAAAAATGTAAGTAAATGTTAAAATCAACAAGCAACAAATACACAACCAAAATGCTGCAAAAACTGTTAAAATGTTAAAAAATTTGAGTTTTTTTTTTTTTTACTGTTCTGTGAAATAGATTCTGTAGACCACCATAAAAATAAAATGCCTGTATTTGTATTGTAGACCCTCGTCTGGTTCCCACAACTGCAAAAGAAATCTGACTTAATATGTTTCTCTGCAATGAACAATTTACTATCAAACAACTCCAGGTAACTTTGTTTACGTTCTTTTTAAATTAAATTATGTAGAATTTTTGAAAAAAAATGGTAAGAGTTTCAGTATCTCAGCAGTAACCTCGGGCTGACCCACATGCTCTCTTCCTAGGGTGAGGGTGAAATGGATCTTAAAGTATGGCCTCATAAAAATGATTATATACCAGCCATGGGGCACGGATTGGTCACTCCTTCATTATTCTGACATTGTGAGGTGTTCTTTGTTTTAGGACCCTGGCCCTGTGTCAGGGGCTTATTTAGTGGGACAACACCACTAAACCCAGTGAGAGCATTTGGAAAATGTGTGTGAAGTTTTGGAAATGTGTGCAGGCAGTCAGGAGCAGTGAAATGTGTGTAAGCAATCGAGAAAAACTGGAACAGTGAACACTTGTCTGTACCTGCAGCAGGGCTGCCAAGAAGTTACTGTAAAATGAACAGCACCCCACTGCTGCAGGAAAGAGCAGCTCTATACTGTATGTCATAAAAGCAGATTTCAACCATAACTAAGAACCTTCACAGTGAAAAACTACTACCATTTTTAATGTCTGAATTTTCAGAACTACCGGACATTACCGAACATACATGATTACTCAGATAACAATAAAATTACCAGCGTCTTGAAAATACTTATCTAAAAAAAAAAACAGTAAAAAGACAAAGAGTAAAGAAGTATGCTTTTTTTTTTCAAATGCAATTTTTCTATTGCCAGCACTAACAACTGACCAACCTCCAAACAGCTATTTCATTTCCATCTCCCATATACATACCGCACCAATCTGTGTCCATTCATAAGATAAGATAAAATAAGATAAGATAATACTTTATTTACACATTGGTGTGGGCTGGTGGGGCTCTATTCCTTTTGCATATCTTTTCTTCTGCACAATGATTCTAGATCTTGCAGATCTTTTCTTTTGCGTGATGATTCCAGGCACTCTCTCTGAAGCCTGTCAGATGCCCTCATAGCAATGAAAAGCTAGTAGATTCCCAAAAAATGATTTGAAAGACATTTTAGGTAATAATTCAGTGCCATAACACTTAAACATACGCACTTAAAAAGAAGTCTCGTATGCAAAACAGGTGAGAAAACCATGGCACACTTAGTAAACAGTGGTCGAGTGCACAGGTGCTTGTTGCCACACAGCTGAGGTTTGTTTCAGTGTCGTTTCATGAATTTCATGAATCAGAAATGGAGTGGTGCATGATTCATGTCTTCAATGCTGCTATTCACCTGTGATGAATAAGGACCAGTTTGTCCCTTTCTAATGTCAATGCCAGCACTAATAATGAAGATCTCTCACACAGAAGAATACACATAATCATTAACTCAAGCATGCAGAAACGCAGCACACCTCACACACTCTCAGTTCTGAGCATTCACACAGCTAGCCAGTTAACGTTGGTTAACTTTATTAGCCAGTCCCAGCTAAGACAATTCAGTTGCTAACATTGCAGGGTTGCCAACTTTTCAAAAAACCTTGGAGTGAGATACTGGGATGGACAGACAGACGGACGGG
>JBBPCZ010073505.1:0-11924 GCA_037974445.1 Brycinus macrolepidotus | reverse complement strand
GAGAGAACGCCAGAGAGATGACGGGTGTAACACCCCCCCCCCCCCCCCCCGCTCCAAACACCCCCATCATCCCCAGCATATCTCCCCCCCCAACGCTACCCGCATCGGCCACCCACACCCCAAAATCTCACTCCAAGGTTCTCGGAAACGTTGTGAGCCCTGGTGATAACTGTGATTAAATTCAGTATATAAACGTCTGCCATACATTGCCACCTCTCAAAAATTCCTGCCCCCCTCTTGCCACCACATAAATATTTTTCTAGATCCGCCCCTGGTGACCACCCATTCAGGCTACAGCAGTTTAGCCTGTGTCGTGGTGCAGTGATCAGGAGTGTTTCTTCAGTCTGTCATTGTCTGTAGAATAACTGAAGTGAAAGGTATGGGATAACACCATGTAATGTTATGCTAATCCTGAAATCAGAATGGAGGCATCACTGAAGATTTTAGCCTGAGCTTAACAGTTTCTCCTGCAAATTTTAGCAACCTCTGTTAAGAACAACCTCTGTTCTGAATGACTAGATATATCAGACACAGTAACAAAAGAAGCCTGTTTAATTCTAAGTGACAAAGGGAGGTTGGAAAAGGATCCAACCTTGCAATAAAACGTATTGCAGCTGTTCTTGACACTTTTTGATGACTTTTGAGTACACATAAGAGGCACCCTTTCTACTTGCTATAACACAGGCCCCCTTGGGCTGTTAAGGACACTGTCCAGGACACTGTCCAGTGTCTCCCCAGCTTCACTGCAGAGATGAGAACTTTAGCCTGCTAGCTGCTTGCAACTGAGTAAAAGACTTCACATGAAGACTGTGTAAAAGATATAGTCATAGGCATCCACCTAGACTACTAAAAAACAGCTGAAACAGTAAGGTGGATGTAAAATGAAAAATACAGTAGAAATGAAATGAAAAATTTGTAATGGTTTAACATCGGTCATCCTTCCCAGTATATTAAAAAGAATGCAACTGGCCAGTTTCAAGAAATATTAACAATACTTGCACCAGTGTTTCTCATACATAGGCTATTCTTGGGTGGCCTGCTGAAGTATATTTTTTTCCATTTTACCTTTTAGAATTTTTTTTTTGTATTCTCATTCCCCTTTATTCACTTCATAAATCTTCTGCATCTTGTTGACTGTCTGTGGAGGGTCTGCAGGTTCTTTTGTATGTTTTTGGCTGGCATGGAAGATATTCTCTGGCCTTTCACTGGGTTTTTCAGACCCCTGACCCTAAGGAATTTGGGGAATGCTTCATCCTTGCTTGCTCAGAGGACATGCCAGGTTGCAGGTTGGGACAGGCCTGGGAGAGAGAGCTTGGGAACTTACTACCTCCCAAACATCTTGAGCCCTGAAGGATTAGCCCCCCTCCACACACACACACACATACACACACACATACACACACTTCTATTGGGCTCGGTTCTGCACAGCCACCCTTGCTTCAGAGACAGTTTAAGTATAGCAATTTACTAGAATGGGCCTACATCAGTAGTCTTATTCCTTTGGGTTAATTGGCAAATGGTGTTGCTCAGCCAACCACCAGCTGTCTGCACACTGTGGAACCATGGCTGAAGGCCATGAGATAAGTTAGGGCTTCTCTCTCTCTCTCTCTCTCTCTCTCTCTCTCTCTCCCCCTGCTTTTTTAGTTTTGCACAGTACCTATGAGGACAACTAACAAGTTGAGAAACATTCTGATGGATTACATTTTGGACAGGGGCAAAATTAGATATTTGGTCAGACCATTGCTTTAATAGACCAGCATCTTTCCTTTTCTGCTTTTTCTGCTTTTAGGCAACATCAAATATAAAGAATATTCTTCTGCAGCACGATGTACTGTGTTTCAGCTATAGAAAGCCAGCAGTGCAAGAAAGGGCTTTTTTGCCAGCTAAACTGCTTTCATCTGTTAATTACACTTAAGACTTATTAGTCACCTGCATTCCTCAAAGATTTCACTTCCCGCACACAAAACATTCTCCAGTTCCATAAATAATTATCATCTTCTCTTTCAATTTTAACTCCTCTACACCTGTATTTCATGTCAACTCCCAGACACCCACTCTCATGAGTAGTTTTTTTTCAAGCGAGATGTGAAAACATTTAAGGCAGACATTTATAAAGTCTCATTGATTAATGTATTTCATGTCATTTTTTAAATACAAAACTTTAAATGTTATACATAAATGTATAAACAAGTAATAATGTGTCTAGAATCACTTACAGGATGTCTTGCTTGAATTGTCGTGCAAGACTGGGCAACATTCCAACATGCTCCTTTTCCATGCTGTAGTCAAAGTGGTTGAGGTGTTGGTTGCTGCTGCATTCCATGATGGTGAACTGTATGATTTTTCTGTGACATGCTGGTGAACATGAGCCTTGAATCTTCATAAGCAGCATATAATAACTAAATACTGATTACAAGAAAGTACCCAGTGCCAATGTTATTACAGTCATCTCATTGATACTGAAATGACTTTGCATGACTTTATGTATCTTTGACCCAAACAAACTAAAAGTCATCTAAATATCTTTCCTAGTACAAAGTCTGTCCTGCAGCCAAACTCACATCACTTTTAACCTCTTCATCAGCACTTAAGCTTTTTTCTCTCACCAACAGACAATTTATCCTGTCTGGTCTAATGAATAAGTAATTCACAGTAAGAATGTGATGCCTTTATGGGGTCTCAGTGAATTACCATCCTAAATTGCATCCCAGCAAATACTCCCACCCAAGAGCAGCTAAGCTTGGCTAAAAAGTAGGTGAAACATTCGTGTAGAGTACATCTTATTAATTCTGTTTATCATATTTTTGCCTTCCTCTCTAATTGTGCACAACAGTAATATCACTTATGTGAGACAATATATAAGGAAAGACAATGTCTGGTAACTTCATTAACTTTGCAGAGGTAGAGCTGGAGGCTTTATGGATATAGGCCTGAGCCAAAGCCTGAAATACTTTTTGGCCATCAATAGATGCCTGCTGGGGGACATTACTGTGTCCTCCCCAAACACAACAGGGAATGGCCTTTTCTTTCTCCTCTTGAGCAGATTAGCCAAAAGCTCTTAGATGAGAAGAGGATAAAAGGCCTGGATATGGCTGTCTTGGGACTGGTGTATAGAATAGGTCTGGTATTCTTTCTGTATCTTGTTGTTCAGTGCCAATACCAGTATGATACAAAATTACTGCCTTTCTAAACATAGAGCAGGATATGAAGGAGATAACCCCAGAGTCCCCTTTCCCAGCGAGCGCTAATGTTTTGTCAACATGACATATCGTACAAAAAAGTGCTAGTAAAAAAAAAGTGCAAGCTCCAATGTGTACTTTACTCGGTCCTATATGAGTACATTGATATGAAGAATACTGAGTATATTAAGAGTAGTAAGCTTTTTTCTGTATGTGTTTATTAGAGTATGTCAAAGTTACTAAGTTGCTTAAAAATAGACAGATTTTTTAGCTAGCAGAATTTGTTTTACTGCACTTTACACAGCAAAGGTGTGCAATGTCAAATCAAGGTTTATTGTCATTTCAGCCATATACAGAGTACACAGTGAAATGAAACAATGTTCAGGAGAGAGAGTGCAAGAAAAACACAAGCAACAACACAACAGAACAAGACAACATTTAGTGCAGCCAGCGTTTGAATAAATATAATATTATGACAGATACTATATTCTAGCAGTGGAGTCGTTAGGTGTGCAGAATAGAGGTAGACAACAATAAATAATAATTGTGCAAATAATGCCAGCAGCAGGACTGAGAGCGGGCAGTATATAATAAATAGTATTTACAGTGGCAGTTGTGGTGTAAGTTGTTTGTTTAAGGCAGAACATTTCAGTGTGTATATGAATTGTATTAGGAGAGGAAGAAGTTCAGTTCAGGGATGTGTTTGTGTGTAGGGGGGGAGGACTGTTACCAGTTCTGGCAATAGAGGCCCGTATGCTACGGAACCTTTTGCCAGATGGGAGGAGGGAAAAGAGGGTGTGTGAGGAGTGTGTGGGGTCATCCACAATGCTGGTGGCTTTGCAGATGCAGCGTGTGACGTAAATGTCCATGATAGAGGGGAGAGACACCCCAGTGATCTTCTCAGCTGTCCTCACTCTCCTCTGTAGGGTCTTGCGATCCAAAATGGAACAATTTCCGTACCAAGCTGTGATGCAGCTACTGTGAATACTCTCTATAGTCCCTCTGTAGGATGTTATAGTTCCTCAGTCTCAATAGAGATGCTGCTAGGCCTTCTTGGGAATGGAGCTGGACTCTGTGATTTGAACACCAAGGAACTTGGTGCTCTGGATGATCTCCACTGAGAAGCTGTTGATGATCCGCAGAGAGTGATCACGTCGTGTCCTCCTAAAGTCAACAAACATCTCTTTGTTTTGTCCACATTCAAAGGGATGTCCAAGTTGTTGGCTCTGCACCACTCCGCTAGCCATTGCACCTCCTCTCTGTATGCTGCCTCGTCAAGAGCCTGTAAACAGCAACAGCCAGTAATTCAATTCAATTCAAAGATTTTTTATTGTCAATTTCTTTGACAATAAAGACATTAATGCATTTATTGTATAGTAATCTGATTGGATAGCCTATTTTGCCACTTATTTATTTACTTTTCCTCGATTAATGTTCCTTTTTTGTTTACTTTGCGTTGTAACATTGAATTAAAAAAAAAAAACACTGTGTGGATCTCTCGAGCGGCACAAATAAATGTTGGCCCTATCATCAGGAGATCACAAGTTTGATCACCAGTGGTGCCACAGCCATTTGTGACCAGAATCCAAGAGAGCACAATTGGCTTCCCTCTCACTGGGTGGATCAGATAGGCACTTAGAGTTCTCCTCCAAAAGTGTCCAATGATGTTGCATTAGCAGCAGTTTTAAAAGAATTTTGAATCTCGGGCTGGCTTCATATCAACTGGAGGAAGCACATGCTAGTGTTGGTGAAATTGCATGATAGGTGGAGTCCAGCTAGATTTGTCAGAAAATTAAAAAAAATGGAATTCATAGTTTATTAAATGTAGCACTACTGTTTTGATGGTTTGTTTAATCTATTCTGGCTTGTTTACAAGCCTTAGAAAAACATAAATGTTGTGCAACATTGCAGTGTTACGTTAATGCCGTGATGCCTACTTCACAGAATGAATGAATGGTCACAAATCTGTATCACTTTAGTTTCTCCTTCCAGGCTGGCAGAAGACTGTGGCCTCCATTTGTCAACCTATTCGTTAAAAATATAACATCTACATAAGGCATTTTAGCCACAGGGCAGTGGTGAGGCCAGGATGGATAAAGATATAAACCCAGGTTTGGCTGTAGAAGTAGCCATTTATATTTCTCACAGTGGAAATATGTGGAGTGGGGAGGCTGTATTTGGGTGTTCTGAAAGTGTGCCATTGATTCCACAATTTTGTTGAAAAAAATGGGTACTGGAGCCAAATATCAACTGGTAAGATGTTGTTAGAACCTCAAAACTTGTTTTTTTTACATCAATTGAAAATAGCATGGAAATGAAAAGGAAAATCTCATGATGAATGGACCAACAGAAATAGTCCAAAATTACATTGAATTAAATCTTGTCACATTAACATCAGTTAAGAACACTTTTTTCCTTCTATAACGTTGCCATCTTGAACCAGTGGCATACGCAGATGTTTTGGGACCTCAAATTGGACACCTGAGTCGTATGAAGATGAGGAAAATCAACACAGCAGCAATGTAAAAATCTAAACTGTAAAGCATCATAAGGTAAATCATACTACCAGAGTAGACATGAATGTTTAAGACATGAATATCTTATTTTACTCTACTTGTACAGTAGAAGTAGTAAAGCTTTGCTTTGACGTTTTTCATACAGCCAATTTTAGCTTTTGAAGAGAAACAGCCTTGTAAGTTTGTCATGACAACGTTTTTAAAATTTGTATTGGGATTTGGAAATAAAAAAACACCAGGGACAGAAGAACAGAAGGCTTGAGGCAAATCAGATAGCACTGTTTTCTAATCAGTGATGGGAGGACAAAAAAAATAATGCAGAGCTTTTGACTGGTTGTAATGATTTTGACTGGCCATAATACAGCAACAGTGCACACAGAATATAGCTTAATAAATATCCTTCCCCCATTTGATTGTGATCATTTTAGCTGTGTTCCTGTCTCTGACATACAGTATTTAGTTAGTGACTGTTGGGTACATACCTTACATTTAAAGAGTTTGGTTGTTTTAATTGTTTGTGCTTTGATGCAGATGGCACATTTACTTTAGAGCAGTACATATGGATTATGGAAACTCTACTCAAAGAGCCAACAGCCATGCTATTGTCTGCAATTGGAGGTATGCTCAATATAGCACTTTGGCTTGACAGCTGCTGATTGAAGTATTAGAATAGAGGCTTCTCTATGGATCTCTTTCTAATAGCAGCTGGTGCCTTGCACACAGGATGTTTGTCTCTTAGAAATGCCACTGACAGATTTCCCTTATACACACACACATACACGCCACACATACACACATACACAAGCAAGTACACTAAAAATGACAATGTTTCTCTCATGAAACTACAAATACTGGTATTATGGATGGTAAAATGCAAAAATCCCCTACAATTAAAAAAACCCCACATTGTGTAATTTGATATTAGTTATTTTGCACTCATAGCTCTTTGGAACAAGTTCAAAGTCAAAGCCAGAAGTCAAAGTCAAAGTGTGTTTTATTGTCATCTCAGATGTATACATGTATACAGTGAGATGAGACAGCGTGGCTACAGACTGTACAGAGTACAAAATGACACATAGAGTACACATATGTAAATAAACATTGAAGTAAAAAATGAACAATTTGGTACAAGGTAATTTTTTTAACATCTGTAAAATCTGTAAAAAGCGGTCAGGTGGAAAGTATCAATACTGAAATGAAACTGTGCTTTACATGTGCAAAAGATCAGCAGTGGTTCAAAAATAAATAAATATACCGTCAATCTGTGAAAATTCAGAAACTCTTGAGACAGTATCCAAGAACAAATGTAACATGGATTTGTTTTTCGGATATAGCTGCATGTGCATCATAAAATGGTGATGTGTAAAGTGCAAGGTGGCAATTGAGTCATTTCACAATGAATGTCCTGCCATAAGCTGTGAGAATCTTTGATGTTGGGATTGTGGCACTGGATCTTGCGTGTGTAGTTGCGCTTGAGAGGTGTGACGGCACAAGAGAGGTTGGGCCTGGTTCTTCTTAGAACAGCTCTGTCCCTTGACAGGCCTTTGCCATGAGCCAGGGCTTTTCGTTGGCTTATGTGGGGACACTTCTGGAGACCGTAACATCCTTTATGCATTTGCTGATGTAGCAGGTCGCAGTCAGTTTATTCCTCCAAGTTGATGGAGCCACTGTGGGTAGCGGTGGCCTTCTCTGAACATGTTCTAATCTGTGCAGTGGAGACAGTCCTGGAGTGCTGGGACAGCTCCACTTGGCTAGACCTGGCTGGTTTTGTGCGTTTCAGCAGTGATGTGTATGCAGGGAATAACATGGCTGTCGTGTGGTTGTAGGAACCGTTGTGGTGTTGTCCAGACAGTTCTCCTCTCTTGTAGCAAAGTTCAGGTGCTGATGGAATTTAGGAAGAACTGACTTCAGCTTGCCGATAGCTTTGTATAGCTCACCTATTGCCTGGTTAGCTACAACATGCGCTGCGGCGGATTCTCTCTGCAGATTGGACAGCCAACACTTTACGATCAAATACTCTATCTGCAGTGAACAGTGTTGAATCATTTCAACAAAGTACATACACCAGACTTTGTTTACATAAACGCACAAACCACTTCCCCAGCTCTTACCAGCCAGAAAGGCTTCTCTGTCAGCTCGGTAGCATGTTAGCCCTTCTAGCTGGACGGCTGAGTCCGTGATGTTGGATCGTTTCCATGAAAATCCATGCATCAGTCCTTTATTTCATGCTGGCTGGATTGCTGGAGCCATAGATAGTCCACTTTACTGTCCAGAGAGCGAACGTTGGAGAGTAGGATGGACGGTAGAGCTGATCAAACCGGGTTAGCCCTTAGCCTGACGTGCTTGCCTTGCTTTACGGCCAGCAGCGTCTTGTTGTCTTAGTCTTTGCTCTGGGAGCTGGTGGTATTAGCAGGCTCAGGCTGCATAGAGTCTTCATCGGCAGGATTGGTGGATAATTTGTGCATTCCTTTCCGATTTTAAGCAGGATGTGTCGGTTCTAATTGATACGCTTAGACAGAAGAACTTAAAACGAAACAAGACAAAGCACACGAAAGTAGTTTTATCACTGTAATTCTCTATAGCCCAGTTAGCCGCTGCCGCTCAGGGTGCCACCGGTTGAATAATATAGCTATTATTATAATAATAGCTAATTGAATAATTAGGTACGAGTTCTGACAAAAAGTGCATATTCAAAATTTTCGTTTCATACCACATCATGTTTGTAAGTGGAAGAGGTGATTTTTGTTTCAGATTTAAAGATTACTTTTTGTAACTACTTTTGTCATTTTTTACATAGAAAAAGCCTCTTGAAACAGAATGTAAATTGAATGTCAAAGTAATTCTTTATGTAAGGAATTGTGTTAGCACATAATCGTGTAATTAGTTTTTACTAATGCATCTAAACAACAGTAATAATGATCTTCAAAGGGTTAAGGTCTAAATCATCCTTAATCCTTCATGTTAGGAAAAAGACTAGTTACTGTGAAGTGTGCTTTGAGGCTGGTCGCAGAAATGTGTAATATTAAAACAGCATAACAAATCTCGGCTTGTTAAATTTACATTTGTACCCTATTTGTTGAAGTCCTTTTGTCAAGTTTACTGGGCATTCTGACATTGTATCGCTCAATGTCCAGGAAACTAGAAACTGTTAGATTGGCTTCAAGGGAGAGTGGGACAGTAAAATAAAGTAAAGTGGCCCCTTATAGTCACTCGTGAACACACCACAGCACAGCACACAGTGTGAACAATGTGAAATACTATCTCTCTGCGTTTAACCCATTCACCAAGGGAAGCAGGGGGCTGCCACCAGCGAGGGGCGCCCAGGGAGCAGAGTGTAGGAGCGATACCTTGCTCAAGGGTGCCTCAGTGATGAAAGCAGTCCAGGGATTTGAACCCATGACCTTCTGATCGCAGGGGCAGCATCCTAACCACTAGGCCACCAGCTGGCATACATGAGTATATATTAGTGGAGCAAGTGGCTCCAGTCTCAACAAAAATTGCAATATTTTCCCATTATTGTTTTGGTTTTAGCCCAAGAGATTGTCTCACCTTCTGTCCCTTTTCTTAGTCCTTAAGGTGCTTAGGATTATTAACATGATTGAAGCCTGCTGGTACAATGTGTGGCCCCTGAGTAAATCCTGGTCAATAGGATCCCAGTGACCAGAGTGGCCACCCTGGTTATATTTGTCATTGCTCCTTTCTCCACTGTGGCCATGTCCATCACCCTTGCCCCTTTATATGTCCTCTGCACAGCCTCCTTGCTTTTTTCTCTTAGTTGTCTTTGAGTTGTGTGTTTGGTATGAATAATGAGTTCACTTGATGGTTTGTCTTCCCAGCCAACATATTTCAGCTTGTTTGACTCTCTTTGATAAAAGTCTTTCAGCAACCCGCAGTTTGATGAAGATGTCCTTTGTGTCTCAATTCTCTGTAACCCAGTGGTCAGTAGCCAAAGAGGTGAGGATGGGAAGAAGGCATTTGTAATCAGTGTAATCCCAGAAGTCTAGCCTACAATGTAGGCAACAGAAATTAATTGTATTCCAAAACACTTTCTTGATAATACTGCATTTTGATGTATTGTCACAGGAGCCTAATATAGACACACACACCATAATCAAATTCGGACTCCCCTTTACAAAGTCGTAATTATATGTAACTGTCCCATTTACTAAGTGCTAATTTGATTAAAGACCTTGTTCCCTGCTTATAATGGCAAATTCAATATTACAACTGAATGTTAGCGTAGCATGTAGCATTAGCCTGTTTACAGTATACTGAAGCAATGATCAAGTCAAAGGTGAACGTTAGACAATAATCCAATTATTACTCGACTGAGTACTTTATTTAGTGAGTAATGTATCCACCGATATACTGTAGCCTTCTGTTCTCGTGCATTGTCTTGCAAGTGATGCTGTTTGTCTGTCTAGGTCGCCTTTTATGTTCTTCAGTAGAGAAGATGTTCTGTCTTGGCAGCTGCGTACAATGGTTGCTATCAGCTTGGCTGCACTCTTGTATAGATTTTATCTTACTGACTGGGACTGTCCCGGCATCTCCAGATTCTAGCCATCATATCTGAATCCAAATCAGGGAGTGACACTCTCTTTTACTCTTTGCAAGTATTGCAAGACGTATGCAACATATCTGTTCCTAACACATGTTGCTTTTTATCAGCAGGCTGCTGTTTAGACTGGTATGTGTCGTGCCTGTCATGATTGGGCCATAGATAGGAAACCCACAAGAAGCGGGTTTGAAGTAGGTGTTGAATGAGTTTTGTCAAGTACACCTACTATATATGTGCACTTTGTAAGTTATTGATTACTGACTATAACTTACACTATATGAAAAAAGTATTGGGACGCATGATCATTACACCAGCAGGGTCTTTAATGACATTGCATTCAAATACATAGACTTTAAAATGGAGTTTGTCTGATGGGGTTGAGGTCAGGGCCAGTCAAGTTCTCCCACACTGAATTCATCCAACCGTGTCTTTATGGACCTTGCTTTGTGCACTGCGACACAGTCATGCTGGAATAGAAAAGGTTCTTCCCCAAACCGTGTCCGCAAAGTTGGAAGCATGGCGTTATCCAAAACGTCTTGGTATGCTGAAGCATTAAGATTAAGCCCTTCACTGGAAGTAAGGAGCCAAGACCAAACCCTGAAAAACAGGTGTGTCTCAATACTTTTGTTTATATAGTATATCTGTTGTTGCACACATCATCAGTCAGCCTTTATCCCATTCATCAAGGGACCAGTACAGGATGAGGCCAATGGCCTTCTTTACCTGTTTCTCTACTAATTTATCAGATGACTGACAATTTGAGAATTAGTACTATTTTTTTGTTGCAGATTTTGAAATGAGAGCAGGAAGCCATTTCTTCTGATGGTGTGGTGGGCAAATTTGAGATACAAAAGATACAGCTTTTGTATCTTTTTTTAAGAGCTCTGCATTTTGACATTGGAATCCTCTGGTGCAAGTTAAAATACACTCATAGAGCTGCACCTGTTATCAGCACTGTGATAACTCAGGCGGCTACTCAGCCCCCTTGAAATCTGCATAGCAAGTACACCAGCCAATAGGATGGAGAGTTTTTGTCATGAAGAAAGGAACTGCCACTCAAAGTCTGGAACAATTTTAGCATATTTTTAATGTATAACTCGCAGACCTTGAATGGTTGAACAGATTTACATTTTCAAGCAAAGTCCTGTTACACAGGATGGGACACCTTCACCACAATTATATTTTTAAAAAGCACCATTTTAAATGTTTAGGAAATATATATTAAATAATAAATGTGTAATTCCTATAATGTCATGCTCTAATGATTAAATCTGTTTGCTTATTCTGCTAACAGTGCTATCACTGAGGAAATGTGATAAGAAAAAAGATTTTAAAAGATTTTAAAAAGTCTCAGAGAAAGTCTGCCTCAAGAAAACAAACAATCCCTCCTGATTATTTCCCAGGACTTGCCATGTCATATATTTTTTGGACACATTTTGTATTATACTTATCCTGTTTCCAAGTAATAGCAGGTACATTTCCTCGTAAAAATACATACACTATATGGGCAAAAGATGCCTGACCATTACACCAACAGGGACTTTAATGACATTGCATTCAAATACATAGATTTTAATATGGAGTTGGTTCCCCCTTTGCAGCTATAACAGCTTCCACTCTTCTTGGAAGGCTTTCCATAAGATTTTGGAGAGTTTCTGTGGGAATTTGTGC
>JBBPCZ010073466.1:0-11925 GCA_037974445.1 Brycinus macrolepidotus | reverse complement strand
TACCTCATAAATTAGAGACTGTTCCTTTTTTTGTAAGTCAGCAAACTTACAAATTCAGCAGGGGATCAAATAATTATTTCCCCCACTGTACATCATTCTGAGCACGAGGAATTGTGCCTTCAGAACACAGAAATAACAATAGCTCAGACAGGACTTGGGGGAAACAGTATTTTCAGAATGAAAGCACATGAGCAGATGTCTTCATCAGTCCCTTCAAGTATAAACGTAATAAGGACAAAACCCAAGGATGGAATGACCCGAGTGTTTACACTGACAGTATGATCTGAATATAGACAGCGGGGGCACTGTGGCCGGGATTTTCCAGCAGGCTGTCCATCCCACATCTGCGTGGTGGACAGTGAATGGGAGGAAACACATGAACACACATTCACAGTGTGCTGTAACTCTGAGGGCCAGCTGCTTGTCTTTGGCTTACAGAGGCGTGGAGATTCAAATGGCCTGCTGTGACTTGGGTTGGTCAGGGGTCAGTGGGTTAGGCCAGTGTGCCTGGGTCACATCATTTAATTCATGAATAACATATTTGTACTCAGGCAAAGCTCATGTCTAAGACATTTAGGTCACATGATTAGAAAAAGAATAGCTAGATTTGAATTATGGCTTTTATAAACTTCATATACCGTAGAGTCATAACTGTCCCAAAATCCAGAGGTTAGAATAATTTTCATGAATTATAACTAAACTTAGATGTATTTGACCTTAAAATTCATTTTAACCTCTTGAACCCTTATTACACATTTATTTATCTTAATTCTATTAACAATTAAGTAACTAAAAAACTAATATATTGTCTCTACCCCCCTCCAATTTTTTTTAAATACACTTCTCTACATTATTTGAACACTACTTAAAAACTTGAGATAAACTTCTCTTAAACTACACGGAATCAAAACTATTTCCAACTTACACTGAATGTTATAACTGTTTTTACCTTCCCCTTTAAAAGTAATATAACTATAATATGGTATTTTCATTATTGCAGTTCAAAACAGGTCCAGTAGATGGCAAAACTGTTTTAATTGTTTCATTCTGATATGTTGCTATAGAAGCAGTGAATGTAGACTTCCATTCAAATACAGCTTCAGAGAGCCACGTAGGTTGTAAGGGTTTAATGTTAACAAATCAGAATTATCATTATATTTATCAACACAGGAGTTTAGTTGGTGGCAGCAGAAGCCACGACAGAATATCACATGAAAAATAACATCAAATTAAAAGCTAGTTTTAGGCTGGAATGCTCCTTTATGGTTTAGACTGTTAACAATATGCTTGGGAGTTACAATTAAGCTCTTAAAAGGCAGAACATCCACACAGACTCACCAGTTGTTCTAGAAGACAGTTCAGACTGGGTTGGCCACATGACCTCTCTAATAACGTTCTATGGCACTACACCGTACGACCATAGGTAAAGCGCTATGTAATGGAAAGGTGAACGCAGCTTGATCCATGAAGCATGAATTCCACATTTTTAAGACCATGGTGAATTTATAAACATTCCAAAACATACAGTCACAACGGCTCATGTCTGAAATGATAAAGCCGACACTTTCATGTTTACATTCCTTTCTTTTCTGTCTGGTGATGAAAATCCCCCTGCTTTTAATTAGGATTTTTTTAAAAAGCCCACTGTTTTGGGAACGGCTGCTTAATCATGGTGGGAGCATGTAATTTCAGCTAGTGTGTCATCCATAAACAGCAGCTCTCAAAGTTATAATAAGCAGGTGAGCCTCAGTGCAGACATAAGTGAGAAAGAAGGAGGGTGGACCGAAAAAAAAGAAAAAGAACAGAAAAAAAGAGGAGAGCAGATTAAAAAAAGAAAAAATAAAGAAAAAAAATGCAAGAGAACAATGAGATTCTTTTGGATATTTCTGTAGTCTTATTATTTGGTAATGGGGTGGTGGTCTTTTATTAAACGGGCAGAAGGACCACATCCTAGCAAATCGGTTTTGATATGTAGGCTTAGTTTCAGTAAAATATGTTCAGTATCAATAGCAATACCTATCATATTACTTGTAAAAGGACAGTAAGCAAGAACTAAAATTATACTGAAATGTCCAACAGGTTCTTGCTACTAAGTTGCAGAAGGACAAAGTATAAGGTATAATTGGGTAATTGGGTAATTGTGGTAGTTGTAGTGGTTATCTTACAGTGGTTTTATTGTATCTTAACAATTATTGTGTCTAGCACCAGTGAGGTGGTAGTTATAAACACTAAATGTCACTGTGATATGATTGTTAAGATACAATAAAACCACTGTAAGAATCATTTCACAGCTCAGAACCTTTCTAAAAGTGCTATAAGAAAACTCATACTCACTCTGATAATATGATGTTTTCTCTGCACCTCTGGCATTTTAAACATTTGACACCAGTACATTGTGTCCTTGTCAGGAACTGGGACCTGTCTTAGAAGGAAAACAGATCACCTGAAATGAAACTTTCAAACCACATGCGACATTTAGGAATACATCAGTGTTTCCCCTACCACTGAACAGTCCAGGTGGCCAGCCCCTTCAAACTCATGTGTCGCTCAGCTTGGATAAAATACGGATGTAGCTGGCAGCCTTCTTGCTTCCTAGCATTCAATATTTTTATGTGAGATTTGACCAAAATAAAACTTTCAATCTGTTTTTTAATTTAGAACTACTAAATTCAGATCCCAAATCTGGTGGGGATCCAGTCATTGGTATAACTTTGTAATATAGCAGTGTTTTTTGCACAGGAGGCATAACATATAGTTCTAGTCTTTCATCTAGTCCCGCAGTTCTCAATTTTGTTTTAGTCTAGGACCACCTTTGTAGATAATGAAATAATTCTACAGAATGATGCTACAACGCACCATGGGTTTAGTGACACCAACACAGCTGGCTTCATAGGGTCTACCACCTGACATGAAAAATGAAGTGAAACACAACCCATTCTGGCTTGCCTTGTTCATGTCACTCACGTTAATGTTTCGCAGGTCAAAGGTAGACATTTCAGGTGGAACGTTTGTGCTGGTCCCAGGGTTTAGAAAACGTAAACTCTTCCTTCCTCTGTTTATGCCATGATACGCCGGCCCTGACGGCCCAACGTCTTCACTGTGGAGCGCCCAGATCACCCGCATCGTACTGCCCTGGGGAGGAAAAACAGTGTGGGCTAATTCAGAATCAAAGACACCTCTTCAGCAAGCGTCTTGGAAACTTTTTGCCAGCTCATGGATCACTGTCCGTCTTGAGCACATCTTCAAATACACCAGCAATTATTGTAGCAGTGAGGATTGTAGGGAAGAAAATGTGATTTTATGAAAAAAAATGAAAAAGTATTACACATTATGTCATACATAAAATAAACTGCAATACCTTCCAAAAACTTCTTAAGATTTTTCTGGATTTTAAGTACAATTGCATTAACAGTTCACATTCTGTAAAAAAAAAATTTCTCTTAACATTATTACAGCCTCTCATTTGTCTAAGAGTAAGAGTGGACAAGGTAAGTCTCTAAACTGTAACTTTTAAATAGTTTCACAAAATATAACAATTAAAACTGACTGGGGAGGATGTTTCCCTGTTGGTCATTTCCTTCACTATCACTCTTAAAAAAGGCAAGTAGTCTGGGGGTGGATTCACAACAGCATTTCTAAGTGAAAACTTGAACAAACATGAAGTTCCTAAAAACTTCCTAAAAAAATGTAATTCTCCAAACATATTAGGAAGTTCTCAAATCTGTAACTCCATTATTTGCTCATTATTAGGAGACTATTGAATAAAATACTTGAAATAAATAACTGGTTATTTTGTTTAACTCACTCATCATTTGAGACAAGCGAAATGGAGGAAAAACAAACATAACATAAAAAAGGAAACTTACAAGTCTTCTTTTGCATATTCTAACAATTATATTTTGTGAACCTATTTAAAAAATGTCGGTTTTAGAGGCTTCCTTTGTTAACACTTTTGAAAAGTGAATGATTCCGGATATTAATTTTATTGTAGCATCCGGATACTATGTCTTAAGATTCTTTGTAGCTTCCTGTGAAGTTGTGCAGGAGTAGCATATTAGGATACTTTTATACATGTATCTCAATCAAAAATGCTTTTATTTTATTGAAATCATCCATTCCAAAGCTTGAACAGTGATTCCAAACATTTTTTTCTAGTCACTCCACATTGCTCACTTCTCCCCTATTTTTGCACCTGAATGGTGTAACTCCTTAGAATGCATCTTCATGAGGTCAGGGATGCTAAACACTGGTGTATTCATGAGCAAAAGCAACAAGCTTCTGCACACAAACTAATAAATCAGTGTTGGCTGCTTTTGTTCGTGCAAAATGCATTAGCACCAGTACTGTAAATCTGACCCTAAATATGAAATAAATGGGCCAAAAAAGCAGTTTAAGAATTAAACTAAATGGCTAGTGGCCTGGTGGTTAGGTATCTGTGCCTGTGAGGCCGTGAGTTCGAATCCCAGGACTGACAATGGCACCACTGAAGCAAGGTACCATCCTGACACACTGCTCCCCGAATGCTGTATTGTTGGCTGTCCACTGCTTCACTTGGTGAATGGGTTAAACGCAGAGAACAATTTTACACTGCTCGCACTGTGTGCTGTGTTGTGGTGTGTTCATGCGTGACAAATGGCCACTTTACACACTAACACTAATTACAATGGTGTAATTCAACCTTAAGCATCAGTAGGCCACCATCAACTTGTACAACATGCCATTTTGTGGTAAACTGAAAGAAATAATGATTAGTGGGATTTGGTAGGATGTTGGTAGGACCCAAAGAATTTCATAAACAACCTTATTTACTTGTTACATGAGTCGGCTTGTGTGAGGTCGGTGAGGTGGAGGTGCTATGAGGTTGTTTTCACCCACCGTGATGACTCTGTCATTGGGGTCGCAGGTCTGCAGGTCTCTGCTGAAGGCTAGGACTGTGTGTGTCCGGTTTTCTCTCCCATAGAGTAGCCTGTAGCTCTGCACGGGGTCTTTGTGGACCACCCTGGTGCTATCTGCAAAGTAGTCCTGGAGAAGAATTGTTGGTGTAAATTGTAACAGGTGCAGATGTTCTGAAAATGTGCTGATCTTCCAAAAGAAATACAATCAGCTCCTCAAGAACTTTAAATAGTAGTTTTCTAGAACACTTAACTAGACTACTTTCAGTATTAAATGTATCTCAGTGTTTGGAAATAATATGAGGAAATACTAGAATACATTTTACTGGAATACTTTTAACATAATAATGCTTTAATAATACTTTAATATTTTCAGTACTAATATTTCAGTATTATGTGCATCTCACAGTTTGTAAATAATATGAGGAAACACTTGTTTACATTGCACCATTTGCTTTCCAGTACACACTGTCCATTTAATGGAAGTAAAAACACTCCCACCCCTCACCAAAATGCAGAATTTATTGTTTTTATCTCATGAAAACCATCACCTTTACAAAACTCCATTTATTCAGCCTACAGCAGTTCAGCCCCACCATTTCAGCTTACAGCAGTTCAGCCCTACCCATTCAGCCTACGTCTGTTCAGCTCCACCCTTTCAGTCTACAGCAGTTCGGTCACACTCATTCAACTTAAAGCATTTTAGCCCTATCCATTCAGCCTACAGCTGTTCACCTCCGCACATTCAGCAATAACAGTTTAGCTCCTTACATTCAAGCTGAATTTATTTGAACAGTTTCAATCTGGACTGCTTTCTAAAAGCAGGACAATAAGAGGTTAGAAAATGTGCATGTAAAAAGGAATTATGACCTTTTGGTCCATAAAACCACAAAAACATTTAAACTGAACTTCAAGAGGAAAAAGAATGCATGAAATGGGCTCTTTAAGCAATGATACGAGAAGTCAGGAACACCCTCCAGAGCTAAGACAAATGTGGAAAAGTACCTCCAGAACCCCAGGAGATGCAAACTGCTACTTTAGAACTGAGGAACTCCATGATCCTTTTGACTTCTGGAACAAAGTTTTATGGGCTGACATGGGCAATGACTAGTGCAGTGTTGGGTGAAAAGAAACTGTATTTCCTTTGTGAGGAATAATAGGAGTTGAAAGGTTAAGCCTGGCCATGAGTCATTTCTGCATGATCACTGATGACGTGACTGCAGTAGCAGCAGGGAATAGGTGTACTCAAATATGAGTGAAACTCACTGACCCTTGAAAGTAGTACACTGGCAGGACTGATTAAAAAAATACAGTTGATGCCAGTTGGCTAAGCTCATCATCCAAATAAAACTCTTGATGAAAAGAGAAAGAAATACTCAGATTTGTAAAAATGGGTGTTATGACAGATCTCTGCACTACAGGCTGAACATGACCAGTGTCTGGTAATGTCTACATGTCACATGACTTGAATGAATGTTATTACCTTTAAAGGCTATCTCAACAACTCAGTACCTTATTTGACATGTCTGTACATGCAAATGACCGATGATCGATCAGGCACAACATTAAAACCACTGACAGGTAAAGTTACGAACATTATCTCTTTACAGTGGCACCTGTCAGGGGGTGCGATATATAAGGTAACATATGAACAGCCTGTTCTTGAAGTTGGCAGGAAAAATGGGTATGTGTAAAGATCTGCGGTCAAATTGTGATGGTCTTGTGAGGTGTTTGTGAGTTCCAGTGGTTAGTACCTACAACAGGTGGTCCAAGGAAGGACAACAGGTGAACCAGTGACCACTGGGATTTAAGTGGGTGATTTGGCCTCCAAATTTCCCAGATCTCGATCAAATTGAATATCTGAGGGATGTGCTGGACAACTAGTCCAATGTATGGAGACCCCACCTCGCAAGGTACAGGACTTAAAGGATCTACTGCTAATGTCTTGGTGCAGATACCACAGCACAACTTCAGAGGTCTTGTGAAGTCAAATGCCTCAAAGGGCTAAAGCTCCTTTGACAACACTTTAGAACTTTGGGCTCCAAATCTGTTGCAATAATGATCTTCCATCCCAGTTGGGTTGATTGGACTGGGGCAGCTGGTGGCCTGGTGGTTAGTGAGTTTCCCCTGTGATCAGAATGTTGTAGGTTCAAATCCCAGGCCTCAGTGGCACCACTGAGGTACCTTTGAGCAAAGTACTGTCCCCACACACTGCTCCATGGGCGCTGCATTGGAGGCTGCCCACTGCTTCACTTGGTGAATGGGTTAAATGCAGACCAAGAACTTCACATGGTTCACACTGTGTGCTGTGGTGTGTTGACGTATGACTTTGAGGGGCCACTTTACTTTCATAATCTAAATGGTTCATGTCCATGAATTCAAATATTTCATATGCAGACCATCAGCTTTCATTCAAATCCAAATAATAGTTTTAGCCTATCAATAACATCACAAATCCAAAGTGCTGGAGACGAAACAAGAAAACAACATTATTGTCCAAATTCAATTGTAGCCCACTATATACACCAGATGTCTCATGTTATTTGTGTAGAAGCACATCTGGCGTGTAGTTGTGCTCTACATGAGAAGGGACAGCGTCGGCCTCAAGCTGTGGAAGTAAACATCTACTTCCCGTGGCTATAAGAGTCGTTTCAGCATTAGAGGAGTCGTTTTTCAAGTACCGCAGTCAAGCCACTGACAGAGTTAAGCTCACTTTGAACAACTGTGGCTGGTATGTTTTGTTCATTTATTAAGATGGGAAGGCCAAGTTTCAATTCTGGCTGTAGTTTCCAGCTAACATGACTGAAGAGCTTCATAATACGATGTTGAGAGTTAAAACAAGTGTGACAGAGCAGGGAAAATCTCACCACACCTGAAATCCATTACCTTAGAACACAACGGAAATTGGAAACAATGGAAGAAACGATGGGAAAAACAGAAACATTATCTACAATTACATCCGAATTCCTTCATAAAGTGAACAGGAACCTTACTATTGGAGTATGCACTTATGTGGAAAATAACAGGAGGTATGGCTACAATAGGTTTACTGGTGTGGTCTGTGTTAAGAGAGATGGAGAGGCTGTAAAAAGTGGCAGAAGTTCAAGTCACTGCTGTCTGTGTTCCTCTGGCGCTGTGCAAAGAGCGTTTGATGGCAGTCCAGATCACAATGGGCTGTCTTCCTTATTTTGATCACGGCAATAACTAGGCTACTGTTGGAAAGGCCTGCTTTGACAGATTTCTGGAGGGCATTCAAAACACCAGGCAGAATACAAAGGCAGTGTCTTAAAGTGCATACTATCTTACTAAATAGTAGGTAAAAGAAAAGTGCATCACCATTAGTAAGCCTACCTGAAGGAGGTGGAGAACCTGACAACATGCTGTCAGGCTTCCTGCAATCCTAAAAACTTTTTATGCAGCTGCTGTTGAGAGCATCCTGAGCATGAGCATCACATCATAGTTTGGGAACTGCTCTGTCCAAGACCGCAAAGACTTGCAGCGAGTGGTCAGAGCAGCACCGGCTCTGCTCTGCCCTCCCTGCACAACGTCAGCATCAGAAGCTTTAAGACCAGAGCAATCTGGCTCATCAAGGACTCTTCCCATTCGTACAACTGTGTTCTACCCGCTAAACCTGGAGAAAAAGTTCTGCAGCCTCATGGCCAGGACTGAGAGACTCAAGGGGAGCTTTTATCCTCAGGTCATTAGGCTCCTCAACCAGGACATGACCATTCATCATTTGCACAATGACAATTTGCATATATTGTACCCTTCAGATACTTTTAGTCTATAGTTTGTATGTACTGTTATATTATTTAGATTTGTGTATAGTTGTCAAATTATTCTATCATTCTACTCTTTATCCTGTTTTCGATTTCCTACGTATTGTACTGCCTCAGGATTACATTACGATTCAGGGTTACATTTCACTGCGAGTTGTATGCGTGTAAGTGTGTATGTGATTAAAAAACATCTTGAATCTTAAGTGCATTGATTACTTTGGCCTCTATTGATTCTTATCTCTGTTGTTTGACAGCTGCGTCTGCCACAATATTTTCAGGTCCATTTGAATGTAAGGTGGCTGAAAGAGTCAACAAAATGTAACAATGCGGAAATGCATACATACTGGTCACACTAACACACCACTATTATGCCAGTGTCACTGCAGTGCTGAATATGATCCACCAGCTGATTAATACATAATCAGGGGTGGTCCTGTGGGGTCCTGACCCCTGACCATTTATGAACATGATAAAGGATGACTAACAAATTGCGCATAGAAAAAGATGGACTATAGACTCTAAATGTTAGATGCACCATAGGTATACCTAATGATGGGAAATGGAACAAGACCTGACCCAAATAGGAACCAACAGACCTTGCGTCTAGTTCTAGGTCATTTTCCTCCTGACTGAAACTAGGACTGTCACTATCAATTATACTAGTAATCAAGTGATCTAGTTATTACTTTGATAATTGAGTAATACATGCAATTACTCTCTTTCAGTGATGCTCACAAAAGTAATTTGAATGCTAAGAACACCCCTTGTGGAGAATGCTCAGACCGCTTTATAATGACCTGCAGATACCATATTTATCAATCCAATTTTAATCCCTTAGCTGATTCTTTGAGTATTTGAATTTACATCAATGAATTTTTAATTAAGTAAACATTTTAAAGTGTGTAATATACTTTAATTTAGCCCTAACTGACACTAGAACTGTCACCACTTTAAGTGTCTCATTTGGCGGCTGTCTTTCTTGCTAGTTAATTTACAAAATTTACACACACACAAAATGTCTACATGTACAGAGACTCATGTGGCAAGTTGTTTAATGCAAGTTCACAGTAAATAACTGCTTTTCTAAGTTCATAAACTCTCACAGATAAGTATAATTACAGACAATCATGCATAGAATCAAACAAAGCATTTTCTTTTTTGGTGTGAACTCTTCAGTAATGGTAAAAAAAGTAATAATTCTATAAATATTGATAAACATGTCAACATCGGAATCATTCTTATTTACATTCCCATGCAATTATTGGTAAAGTAATTGTGACCGTATCTTTACTTGGACTCATTTCCTAAATTGTGGCTTGTTTCAGTTTCAAGTACTACAAAAACAGAGAAAAAACACCCTCAAATATAGCTAAATCCTATTGATACATAGATCTTGAGTAGGTACCAAAAAACATAAGACTAGAACCTACGGCACTGGATCAATGGCCAGTGGAAAAAAGCACAGTTCCATTTTTCAGGTGTTTAAAGTTCCGGATTAGGAAAAAAGCCCAGTGACTGAAAACACATTCTAGCAAACCTAAAAAAAAAAAAATACTTAATGCGATAGCAAGCAGGCTTATCCAAATCTGATCATTCTTTGATTAAAATGAACCAACACAGAAGAACCAGAAGCCCAAGTAATGGAAGGCAATGTTGTTCATTGGTCCAAATGTGCAATACTTTTTCTACTTTGATACCAACACCAGTACAGAAAACCTTGAGTATCCATACTGGTCCGCTGTTCTTATCTGAAACACTTTACTTAATCTAAACATCTTAGACCACTCAAGTATGCCGCTACCCCACAGGCAGGAATGGGGTAGTGTATCTTATTTCAGGCTGTTCGTTACAGGACTGGACGGGATTTGTTTAGCTTTTCCACCAATGTCCAGTATTATTGGCCCAATACTGATCCTGATTTTTCTCCAGTCCAAATGTGACACTGACTGGCAGTAAAAGTGCCAGTTTGGCCAACTTGCCTAATTTTGAACTGAAGTCTATGGGCAGGTACCTAGAATACAACTTCAAAGCAACTTTTGAAAGTTTTATTTTCATTTTTACAGCAATGATGCATATTAAAGTGACAAAACAGCGTCATCCACTGGGGAAAGTTAAAGTGGGCAGCAGCAGAGGCACTTACGTGGAGGTAAGGTATCCCACTGGCGACACCTCCTATCACAAGATCAGCTGAAGCCATGGCGCCGTTTGGAGACAAGCCAAATCCGATGTAGCCCCTCGTTTCTGCCGTGATCTCAAACGTGATGCTGGTTTCATTAAACCCCCACTTTAGCTCGTATCTCCTGCCTGCGTCCAGGGAGGCAAAGTGCTCGAGCGCGTAACCTCGAGACCTGGCCGAGCAAAGCAGGGTCGCGAGCAGCGCCGCGGCGCGGAGCAGCCCTTTCTCGCGCATCTTACTCAGAGTAACTGGCTCCGTCCGGAGCAGACCCGGGACAGCACCGAGGCGCTCTGGCCACAGGAACCCGCGCGCCCGGCCCGCTCCAGCGCATCAGAGGCGCCTGCTGTCCCCCTCGCGTGCAGCCACGAGCCCAGGAAAAAAAAAACGTTCTTCCTCGCGCCGGCTGAACCGTCGGGACTCGCGCTTTTGATGTCTTTGATGCGAGGCGGCGCGTCTCGCCCGCTCTGCTGTTTACCGTCCTTTCACCTCGCGCTTTGATCGCAGCGCCCTATCACAGCGCGCGCCTCCAACGTTCAAACTCACATTTCAAACGAGCTCGCGCTCAACTACGGTTCACTACTGCTAATCACTTAAATGTTGTCACACACACACACACACACACACAAACACACACACACACACACATACATACATACATACATACATACATAAATAAATAAATAAATAAATAAATACTCACACATATTCAAACTCACATTTCAAACGAGCTCGCGCTCAACTACGGTTCACTACAGCTTATCACTTAAATGTTGTCACACACACACACACACATACACACACACACACACACACACACATATATATATATATACACTCACACACATTCAAACTCACATTTCAAACGAGCTCGCGCTCAACTACGGTTCACTACAGCTAATCACTTAAATGTTGTCACACACACACACAAACACACACACACATAAATAAATGAATAAATAAATAAATAAATAAATAAAAATATATACTCACACATATTCAAACTCACATTTCAAACGAGCTCGCGCTCAACTACGGTTCACTACAGCTAATCACTTAAATGTTGTCACACACACACACA
>JBBPCZ010073445.1:0-11926 GCA_037974445.1 Brycinus macrolepidotus | reverse complement strand
GTTGCTCTAGATATATATATATATATATATATATATATATATATATATGTATATGATTTGGAACAAATTTCAGTTTATGCTCATTCTGCTCTCCCTTACCAGGCCCCATCACTGTGAACCCAGCTGCCCATGGCAGAACAGGCCTTTCTTTGTCAACACAGAGGCTCGCTTAGGGCCCAGCATCAGTAGCTCTGTGTTATCTGCCTTGTTCTGATGAGTCCCGGCATGAGGTAGAAAAGACAAAGAGGCAAAGAACCACAGCCAGTGGTCTAGAAGGGGTGTCACGGCACCCATTCTCTATTTGCATTAGTGACATTTAGGGTCCTTAGCAGAAATGTCAATGATGACAAGGTACGAGTCGTTTCTCTGCTTATACAGAGAGAGAAGCCTTTTCCCACCTAATAAAAAATAACTGACAACCCAAATTACATTAGAAAAAAGCAATAACCCTGACTGTTCAAAAATGTTTTAAATTATGCCTGATCTGTTGATAGTCTATTTAGTTTGTATTAATGTTTATATTGCTTCCATAATGGCTGTGATCTCTGCACCCTGGTGCTACTATCCAAGAGGTCATCACCAAATGCATCACAGTGAATGTATGCGTTACAGAACACATTAAATGACATTAAATGTCTACCCATACGAAATGATGGACAGCGGACAAATGAAAATGCACGTCAAGTAGAGATGGGAAGGAGCTGTAATTGGCGAGTAAACAAGCTCCTCAAGTCTCTCGAAGGAAATCTAAGTGAGGGGCAGAGCGAGCCTAACAGAGAGTGCATTAGCAGCGATAATGATCCCAGCTTGACTTTGATATTCAGAGCTGACTCCTGCCCACCCACACACCAGGCCTGACTCCGATGCCGCACTGTACCGGGTTTTGGACTTGAGTCTCCACTAAGTGGTCTGAGGAGACTTGGGTCTCCCTTCAAACTACTCCATTAGAGACTTGGGTTTGTACCACACTGTGTGTACGTGCATTTACATGTTTCAGCTGCTGTTATGGGATATACATGTGTGTGTGTCTCCTGATCTGAGAGCACTGAGAGTCCTTTCTATTATCCATAAGTAAGGCTATTGGTGCACTGACATGCTTACTGGAAAAAAACGCTGCCTAGATGCTAAATGCACTGGATGGTAGGAATATATGGAATATAAATAGACTTAAATGTATCCGAAAAGTCACATAGCCAAGTACAACACAAAGACTGGTGGGTTGACCTCCTTAGCACTTTGGTGCTCCATTTTATAAGACTACAATTTATGCCATTGAACACCAAGTGCTAGTCGGTAACTGTACAACAGGCGATGTGGATCTCATTTTAAATGCAGAGTAATTTTCAATGAGAACTGTGTCCAAGAAAACCCAAAAGTATCCAATGCAAAGTCATTTATAATTTATGTCACATTTGGCTGACGATAACTAACGTATATTATCACTAGTTCAGCAAGTCCCATTTGTCTAAGAAAGAAATTTCTAACAGAGCAACTAACAAGTGTTCCAGAAGAAGTCGATCTATGGAACTACTGAAAAGGAAAGCTAGCCTCTTTAGTGCAAATCCAACCTATTTATCCACTAAAGGCTTTTTTACTCGCATGACATCAGGAAAACAATCATTAAATTATTTACTTTTTTTTAGCATTACAAAAATGGGTCTTCATATCCACCAAGGTCCATGACTCTGTAATTGGCCAACTAGCGCCCTCCTCGTCTATCTGCAACCAAGCCTAACTAAACTCCCTCTCCCCATAGCTAATTATGTGCTCTATATTTAGCTAGTGCTCTGCTTCCCTGCCTGCCCATGTCGTTGCCTGTTACAGTCCCATCCCTTGGCACATGGTAATTGTGAAGCATGCCTCATAAAAACTGGTCTGCGCCAGAGGACAATAAACAAGTTCTTTTTGTGGTGACGTGATTTTGGCTGAGGGGCAGAAAGGCTAGGAGGTGGTCACGTTTAACAGTGGCACTGCAAAAGCAAGCAAGACCACCTTAGGGCCAACCAGAAGCGTTTTACTCAGTGATTCACTTTTTTTTTTTTTTGTTTGAGTTTTAGAAAAAAGAAACGAAAAGAAGCTAACAGCATGTCTACCCCCAGAAACAGATTCCGCCGAGGGCTCTGGATGTCTTGGCCAGAATATTCCAATGCTAGCGGTGTAATCCACCATATCAACGTTTCTGTGAAACACCTTGAGTAAATATACCATTTGCTCAAAGAAAATTCCAACCTGACTCCAGGGCACATGGTTCCACTCCATAAATAATTTCTCATTTTTTTCCCTCCAATTTAAACCTTATTTATTCTATATTGACTTGCTGGGCTGGTATCACATTCTTAAGCACAACCATGGTTTATTGCCATTTTGTTCAACCAAACTGACATGGCATAGGCAGACTGTGTCTTCACTCCTCTCAGTCAAGGTTATTCCAAAGAACATATCTGGGGACCTTTGGGGAACTCCGTACCACAGTGATGGAGCACAGGAAGAAGGAGGCGTTAGGGAGGCACAAAGCAGCAGAGTGGAAACTTAAGCCGATCCATCCCGGCATTGATTGAGGATTTATACAAAAGTCTTTTTTTTGGTGCTGCATTTTGTACACACCTCCCTCCGCCGTCACGTATCTGCAGCACAATAAAACATTTCCAATTGGCAAATGGCTTGGAAGGCAGTCAGACATTTTGATTCCGGCAACTTTTGTCCATTCATGTGCTTTGTCTGCTGCTTGAGGAAACAGATTCCACTGGCAAAAAGGTCATAAAGACCTGACTTTACACTTACACACATGCTGACGTCTATGACTGAAGTAAAAGAGAGAAAATAACAGACGGGGAACAGCAGTGTTTCTATCTCTGTCGACAGTGTGTGGAGCGAAGCTGTGAGCCATCATGCTAATGGAAGCTCAGAGAGACGAATACCCCCCGGTGAGTCCCCTCATCGCTGCTGTACGGAAAACTTCTCTGCTATCCTAATGTGCTTTACTATTAGACCTCATCATTCACAAATCCCATTATTACAACACTGCGATGCTGCACTGACAAACACACACACACACACAGCCAACACAACTGGCTAAAGGGCCTTGCATTGGCATATTGATGCTACCAATGTGGGGCAGCTGGTGGCCTAGTGGTTAGGGCGTTCACCCTGCAATCAGAAAGTCATGGGTTCGATTCCCAAGACTGCTAAGCACCTCTGAGGTACCCTTGAGCAAGGTACCATCCCCACGCACTGCTCCCCAGGTGCTGTGTTCCTGGCAGCATGCTGCTTCACTTGGTGAATGGGTTAAATACAGAGGAAGAATTTTGTGCTGTTCACGTGTGACAGAATGGTCACTTTAGCTTGTAATTTGCAAGTGGTACCAGGTGTTATGGGGCATGTTCTAAGCTTCATTATAAATGCATGGCCATTTCGCATTCAATATTTTTAAATATCTATATACTAAAGAAACTTGCCTTGATCCATTGTAAATATAAATGCAATGTAAGAGTATGCAGTGTTTCAAAGCTGTTGCCCTGTAGGCCACAAGTAGTAGTGTGGACAGCCAACCTGCAATCATTGAAGAGCTCTGTTATTTCAAGAGGGCAAGTTTCATTTCCTTTCCATTCATTACTATAGAGACAGACAGCAGTTGCGTGTGAAGGATTGTGGGGGTAGCAAAAGCTAGAAGCAGGTACACACAATCTGGAAATGAAAGTGTAGCATTCTGTCACTGAATACCTGAGTGAGCCTATTTAGTAGATTTAGTTTTTAATAAAAAAAAAAAAAGCTGAATAATGTTTTTGAGCTGTTAGTTGTTAGGTAAGGGCTCTGAAAAGAGTCTGAGCTGTGTGGGACCCTTGAAGCTAGTAAGTGTACACAACTGTATGCACAGCTCCCAGTTACTATGGTTATCATATGTGTATTACAAATGTGATATATACCATTGGCCTCATTTTATTCCGTGTAAATTGACTTTATTTTGCCCTATCTAGCTAATGGGATAACAGATTCCAACAGTAATAAGTTCAAATCTTTGATACAAAAACAGTGAGAATTTCATTAAACAATATAAACAGCCACCATTTTGGTGCTAACATAATGGCAAAATTGAGAAATCATCATGAGGCAGTTTCAGGATATGGCACTAATACGTTTAGAAGCAACCTTTTTGTTGGGGGGTAGAGATATATATTATAATTTGTTGACGGGGGAGGAGGTGGTTGTCCTGATCTATTTGAGATTTGGGGCTAGTCAGAAAACATTTGGGGCTGACGTTTCTCCTGAAACCGTCTATAAAAAGTTTTTCTCAGACACTTCCACTGGCTGACAAACAATCAGATTGTAAAAGTGTTTGTCATATTCAGGCAAGCCCAGGTAAACAGTGCACTTGCAGGAGGTACTCGTGAGATTTTATTTCAGGAGTATTGGTGGGAAATGCAAACAAAGGAGATACTGATCACAGCATAGCTTCTGAACAGAAACAGTTCCAGAACAAAGCGCTGGACATAGTGCTGCTTCAGCTAAACAGTAAAACAGAGAAAAGTTCCAGTAGCCCACTGTGGTGTAGAGGACTGAAGCCTAGGAAACACCAGGTTCAGCCACTTAAGTCCTGGTCAGTGTCTTCAATGCAGAAGAGGGACTGCCAGGCATACTTCAGTATACTCTGTTTAAAAACACAGACAGACAAACACACAATACACCATGCTAGCCAGTAGGCATGATGGAGAATGGATGCTCGATCCTGCTAAGAAAAGAGAAAAATGCAGAACAGGTGTAGATAATCAGGTGAGTGGGAGAAACCAAAACGAGAGGGCTCCGGCAGAGATTGTTGTTCCTGTTGTTGTGGACTAGAGACTCTCAAGCTACTCTTCCAACAAAATCTACCTCTACCGCGTCTTAACTGTACCAACTCTGTTAGCCGTAGATGGCCAATCTGTCTAACAGTGATTAAGTTTGTACATGAAGGCCTTCTTTTGTTCGTTGTCTCCATAGAGACTCTCTTTCTCTTTCTCTCTGGGTTGACCAGAGGAGGATGGGTTCCCCTTTTGAGTCTTGGTTCCTCCCGAGGTTTATTCCTCCAGCTTTTTCCTCGCCTCTGTTGCCTTTGGCTTGCTCACTAGGGGCTCGGACCTGGATTCTGTAAAGCTGCTTTATGACAACATTATTTGCAAAAAAGCACTACATAAATATTAATTGAATTGAACTGAATTGAAACAGGGCGAGAGGGAAGTGCCAGGCTCAGTACTCCAGTGACCTGGACGGCCAGGGGCATGATATGTGAGGCGTGGCCATGACAGCATGGCACATTTCATCATGCATCACATTCAATATTGCATTCTGCAATCAATGTGAAAGGCAGCAAGAAGGTGCTAGGATGGCTGAGGGTCCTTTTTGTGTGGAGTTTGCATGTTCTCTCGGTGTCTATGTGGGTTTCCGCCACACACTCTCTCTCACAGTTTAGGGACATGCATGACAGGTTAATTGGAGACGCTAAATTCCCGCTAGGTGAGCATGTTTGTCTGTGTGTCTGCCCTGTGATGGACTGGCACCCTGTCCGCCTTTCACACTCTGCCTGCTGGAATAGGCTCTAGTGACTCTGGTTACAGATAAATGCCTCAGATAATGGATGGATGGAAATCCGTGTGAAAAAGATAAAAATCAGCAGGATTTTTTTTCATTGTTAACTGGTAAGGTTAGAACAAGGGGTGCACAGAAATGTTATCGCAACGCTTCAAGAAATGTTCATAATACAGCTGTGTCTTACACAAAAGACATGGGGTTAGGACCAGTATTTTTTTATTTTTTTTATTTGGCAGACTAACAGCTTCCCACTGAGCCACTGATTTCGCATCATGACCTTACACTCAAATCACTGATGGACGTAAAGATTGTAAGGTCATAATAAAGCTGCTGCACTGATTGATTCTGTGCTGCAGCCGTAATGTCCATTTTTTAGAGTAGCTCATATAGAGGCAGCATGCAAAGTTTGGGCTTAATTGGTCAAGCAGTGGGTCAAAAACAGTTCTTTGCATTTTAAAGTGCTGACTATAGATTAAATGGCACCAAACTTGGTGGATTACCTTAAAATCATTTTAAACTAATTAGCATTTGCTGGCCATATTGTTTACAAATATTAATTACTTTGAACATGATTGACCTATGTCCTGGGCCAGGAATCAAACCCTACCTTCCCCACATACGTGGCAGATGTGTGATCTACTGTCATCGCACACTGTTTAGCAGAGCATATGCAATTTTAGCTGTTGAAGTCAATAATCGTCCAAGCGAAAAAAAAAACAAAAAACTGGTATGTAGAAGTGTCAGCTGGTAATTAGTAACAGCCATTTATTTATGTGCTAGTTCAAAATCAGCTAATGCATTACATTTTTGTAAGAACCGGACTAAACATTAACAAGTTCCAGCTGTTTCAATTATGCACTCAACCAGAAGGATTTAGCTCAATGTAGTGAATGTGCTGTTTAAAGTGTTCATACATGTTTTTGTTGATTATTAATATGTAGGCTCTTACCAATATTTTCACACTGTTATGTCACAGGTTCAGTCAGCGGCCGCTAGAGGCCGACAGTGTGTTAGTTCGTTTTGGGACTTTTATTATGACGAGTGTTATGTTTATGGTTTGTATTAGTTTCATCTGTCTCGTGTTTGTTTTTAAGTGATTGTGGGTTTTCATTGGTTCTTGTCAGAGTCTTGTGTGTATTTATAGTGCTTTGGTTTTTGTCTCAGTTGTCGGTCATCCCTCATGCATCCTCACGGAGACCCACACTTGCCCTGCCTTATGTGTCTGCTACAGTATGTATGTTTTAGGCCCTCGTGCCTTTTTGTGTTTGAGTTTTAGTGTTGGGGCATAAAACTTTATAAAGGGAATCCTTTATAAACACACACCACAATTGCGGATAATCGCATGCCATGGCACCCTCTATTGATACATTGATACACCCCCTATTGATACACCAAATTCATCCTCAAAAATGAATAATAAATTAGCAAATCAAGTTTCATGAGAATCAGAAAGAGGGATCAGACACCATGTCAAACATAAGATGGCCATCTAGATGAAAAGGGGGTAATAAAGCTGCCCAGAAAAGAAAAAAAAAAAAACTGGGGCTAGGATTCTGTCAGCAATATTGACTGCGGGAAACAAATATATTACAGGCTCTGATCATTTCATATGCTCACATAGAACGAATTATTTAGCCTGTTTTGCATGACTTTAAGATTAACAGTATAAAACAGAGACAATCAAAATATTTGCAGTTTTCATCATGGTACCGATGTGTCCATTATGATACGAGACAAGCAACTTCAAAGCAATATTGGCTGATTTTTCACCTTTACCAAAACATCCATAGAATCTGAACACCAATAAGTTCATCCAACACATTGGCCAGGTCCCAATTGCAGCTCAGTTGAAAGTTGGCATGTAACAATACACCCATGATCTGATTTGACTCACAATACTGGGTTAGATATTCTGATATTTTGAACAAAATGTGAATGAAATGAAATGACCATAATTATTTTGTTGCACACATGACTAATGACACTAGAGCTGGGAGGGAGTAGGAGAATTGGAGTGAGTTGTGGAACTAATTGGTGTACTTTAGGAAAAAGGACAGTTGGGGTGATCTCATATATTCATTTAACCAATTTATTATAACATTCAATAAATTTGAAATAACCCCCTGCATTTAATACTTTAATAGCACAAAGTGGTAAGGTTTTACCAAATAAACCCATCTGAACATCTAATCGCACAATAGTGCTTTTATGAAGATTTTAGGAAGTCAGTGTCAACTCTATCAAACTCAGAGAGATGTTCAGAAAAGCAATTCTAAAAGGAATGGGAAGGTGATATGTGGAGGTTCACGAAAATACGAGATGGGGGGAAAAGAAGCACACATCACCTTCTACCGCTCACCTTTATCTCGGAAGATAGAGCTTCTCAGCGTGAGAGGTGGGAAGAGCACCGCGAGAGCGCATTTAAAAATTAAACCCACACTGATTTAAAGGCCTTAAAAGCTGTTACATGCCATGCAAGTCATGTTCCACATCTGTCACCCTGACATCCAGCTTCTCGTCCTACTGTTTTTTTTTTTTTTTCTTTTGGTGTAGTCTCTTTTCATGCACACCTGTTTACAAGCATCAATGATCCCTACTAGAGCACAAAAGGCCGTGGGAGGTGAAGCAATCATTGTAGCCTTTGGCACTCATGTCACAATCACTGTGTGATATATGGCAGTGTGCAAGCACCAAGTTGGCTAAGCAAAGCACAGTGGCAGTTTCAGCTTTGTGTGCTAGCTGGCAAAGCTCTTTGCGCCCAAATTCTGCCTCCCAGTGACTTTCTGCAAAACTAATAACGTTCTCTCTCTTACTCCTTCTGGAAGGTAGAGGAAGAAAATGGGGCATAAAGTGGGTAATACTGTCTCTCCCTCAAAAAAGACCAGCCTCTCCCTTCACTCTCGGCTCAACCAAGCTGCTTACAGCCGAGGAGCCAGAGGAACAGACAACACAGCAAAATATATTATCCATGCATACATCCCTGAGGTTCCGCCTGATGGGAGGTTATTAAGGATTTTTTATTTTTTTTTTATTTTCACTGGAACAGAGAGACGGAGTTGGACAGTGGCCTCAAGCAGATCCAGTGACGAGTCTCCACTTTGCATATTAAAAGGGAAGGTGTTTTCGTTACTAGCGATTGGAAAACTGCAATGGCTGACTTCAAATTGAGATTGAGCACATTTTTTTTTACATATGTGCCAGCTGTATACATGCCTTTTCTGGAGAAAAAATGTTCAATATTCTTACAAAAAATGATTCAAATTAGGTAAGACCTAGATTGTAATATCTGTTAGAGAGCTGCAGCAGAACTGCAGAAAGGCTTCAAAAAGACTTTGAATTAAGTAGCGGAGAACGACCATTTCGACACAGCCAGTTTTGGGGGACATGACGGTCCTTATTCATCAAACCTCATTCAGCCAAATTGCATGGTAAAATATGGAGTAAAACGCAGACTTGGATCATTATTAGCTCATAAGTCCATCAGCTGAATAGTAAGCATAAGCAGACAAATGTGTGAGGCTCAGGCACAATCGTGGTAGTGCTCATATGTATATGAGCTTAAATTAGGTGTGTTATCTGAAAAAAAAAAAAAAAAAGATTTGTGGGTGGGTAATGGTTTTCCACACAGCTGAAGCTGATTCATTAATTGTGCTCCAGTCACCACTCTTTTAATGAAAATTACATAGAACAGACGTGGAGCAAGTGTGTCGTTCCAGGCACTTCAACCTTGTTTCTATGCAGTTTTGATTAATAAAAGCCAGCGTATGCAGCTACTGCACATTCAAAGCCCTGCAGACTAGTATGCAAACTTAAAATTGAAACGGCGAAAGGTATTTGTTAGATTAGCCTACTCTGTTCTTTTAAAAGCACAAATGTAACAAAAGTTACTCCAGCCAAGACATAACCTTTTTCTGCTTGTGAAAAGATTAGTTTTTCCTCCCTGTTCAGCATAAAAGACCTTTTACTTGCAACCAAGCTCTCCCCTTGGTGCCAATATCCCCAAACTGCCATTCATCCACAGCAGCGCCGAAGAACCCCCCACTTCTCATTCTTAATAAAGAGTCATTCTGGGCGAAAGTGAAACGTGGAAAACACCACGCACCAAACATACCATTAGAGACGAGAGAGGCATAATCAGCAGGAACGAAACCTTGTTATTACCGGAAAAGTGCAGCACTGAAACCGCGCTAGAACAAACACCATAAAATCGCCTCAGTGATCGCAACCAGAATTTTAACAGCTACATCCCTCTGTTTACAAGTAGAGCCAACTTTTCTTTACTGGATCATTTCACACCACTTTCAGTGGCGAAGGCCTTGACACCGCAGTTACAAAGCCTGCTGGGACCAGTCAGCTACTGCTGTAAGAAAAATCAATAACATACTCTATGACAGGACACCCAGGTGAAAATTAAAACAAAACAAAAAAAATGTTCAAATGGGACACCATGTTCCTCAATGCCCTTACTTCTGCTTCTTTCCTACTCCCCCTCTAGCAAAATCATGACATCCACTCGTATGAGCCATTTGTAGCCTATAGAGTCTTTTCACATTCAGTCCCTCCCACTCACCCTTTTTGGGACGGCACCTCATTATTAGCATGTGTTATTTATCCCATGGGCAGTAACGGGAGTTAAGTATGACTGGGTCGCATGAGTGTGTGAATCTACCGCAGTCTGTGAAATGTAAGTAGGTCATATTGGAAGATGACGAGCACGGTGTGAGCAATGTCTGGCATTTCAACATCTTAAATAACAAAACTCTACCAAAAACTCCACCATTAATACCGTCTTTAATTTATGAAGATTTTTTAATTATCCATATTTTGCAGAAAAATGTCAAATGCAAAATATATTCTTTTGTATTTTCTATTATTTCTGAGGCGGATTCTCATCTGTACGTTGACCAGACATTGACTAAGTGAAACCTAGCATCCTAGCCTGTTAACCTGCATTAATATACACCTTCTTTAGCATCAGCTTTTCTTAAACTTTCACCACAAATGTAGAAGAATAAGGAGCATCAGATCATCCTTCAAATAAACCTATGCGTCCTATGTGCTAGTGAAACTAGCTGAATGTGTGTACGTGTGCATCACCCATCATTAGCTGAGAAGCTTCAGAGTGCAGTAGATGGCAACACACACACACACACACACACACACACAAACACTCACTGTCAGATATCTTAACTATCTCATTCTTATTTAACATAAACAATATTTGAGGAACAGCTAAACTGATGTGAGCGATTATTAGCTATCAATGTAAAGTGATTATTTAGTGATTATCAGTGAAGAGGAGAAGAGGAAGGCCTAATAGGAGGTTTATGGATGTGGTGAGTGAGGACATGCAGGCAGTTGGTGTGAGAGAGGAAGATCCAGAGGACAGAAGGAAACGAAGATGGTTGATCTGCTGTGGCGACCCCTAATAAAACAGGAGCCAAAAAGTAGAAGAAGAATGTAAAGTGATTATTTGAAACCAGTCCAAAAACCAAAAGTGAAAGTGAATCAAGTGACGAGTGATGAAACAATGCCTGTGAGGAATTTAGGTTGTCTGCAGCAGGTTAAACAACTGATGGAGAAGAGATTATTGTGCATTAATACATAATATATTCGATGTGTGTGATATGTGTGTATTTTACAATAGCTTTGCCTCAGTCTCGTTTTAAAATCAAAACTACTAATTCAGAGCTAATTAAGAGATGGTAATACACATACCCATGTCAAAATAGGGTCAGAAATTGGTCTCTTGCATATACTAAGGACGGAGAGTTTGTCCTATGTTTGATCAGCATAGATTGCAATATTTATTTTCTAATGAACTGCATTAACATAGTAATCATACCAGGGTTTGTTTCAAAACCCTGGTTCTGTTGCCAGAAACTGACCACCAATAAAGCTCTATGGCAGTAGACACCAACCCTCATCCTGGAGATTTACTCTCCTACAGAAAGTACACTAATGTATTTGATTAAGCCAATCAAGGATCCTAATTAGCTGAAGCATGTGGAGTCGATTGTGACCACTGTCCTCAAGGATGACCAACATAAACTGTGCAGTTACAGATAAGCTATCAGCTTTAACTTCACATCCACAAGGCGTACCAACAAGATAGATGTGAACAGTAAATGCAAAGTTAAACTCCAACAGCGCTGCTGTGTGTGATCCATTTGTTCTACACATTACTATGCCACCACCATGTCAGTGTCACTGCAGTGGTGAGAATGATCCACCGCTTAATACACTATATGGACGAAGGTATTGGGACACACCTGTTTTTCAGGGTGTGGGCTAGGCCCCTTACTTCCAGTGAAGGACAATCTTAATGCTTCAGCATACCAAGACATTTTGGACAACGCCATGC